>OZ035823.1:46765348-46947848 GCA_964034765.1 Knipowitschia caucasica | reverse complement strand
GGTACAATGTAAGGTGTTATAGGAGCATGTTCAGGGATAAATAATTTAAATTGGTTACATTACACGGCCTATAAGACAGACTGTAGGCAGGATGCTACAGGGAAGTTACGTTATATAACTTAAAGTAGTACTAGAATTTAATATGCTGCTATCCAGAATATATAACTACAATATGTGTTTATAATATTTCGGGTGTTCATTTTGACATGTTCAGATGAATTATGTTAAAAAAACGGCTTTGAAGTGGCACCTTATAACAAACGCTAGGGGGAGCCAAAATGGCGGCGATGACGTAGGAGAAGGGCATCTCACAGCAGCAGACAGCAGTCTGGTTGGAAACTGTAGGAGGTTTCACTGTCATCTGAACAAGGTATAAACCTATTTTCAGCAGTTTTGTACATAATAGTGTGCAACTCTTTTAACCTTTTAGCCTTATTTGTGAGATTCAAGCTAATAAGTGTTGGGCAAGTTAGCTAACTCTACTTGATATCATAAAACATGCTAACAAGGCTAATATTCGTGTTTACATTATGCCAGTCTCACTTTGGTTGCCTTAGATTTATTTACCACAATGTACATTGTAATATCCATAAATGCTAATCAAAATAACTTGAATTAAATAAATATTTTACTTTTATGAACAAAAAGCTGCAGAAGTTGAAAACATAGACTACATGTGATGCAATCATTGATAAAAATGCTAATTAAACCGTAAATAGGTGTTAGCATTTTTGAATATTACAATGTACATTGTGGTAAATAAATCTAAGGCAACCAAAGTGAGACTGGCATAATGTAAACACGAATATTAGCCTTGTTAGCAAGTTTTATGATATCAAGTAGAGTTAGCTAACTTGCCCAACACTAATTAGCTTGAATCTCACAAATAAGGCTAAAAGGTTAAAAGAGTTGCACACTATTATGTACAAAACGGATGAAAATATGTTTATACCTTGTTCAGATGACAGTGAAACCTCCTACAGATTCAGCCCAGACTGCTGTCTGCTGCTGTGAGAGGTCATTCTCCTACGTCATCGCCGCCATTTTGGCGCCCCTAGCGTTTCTATGCGGAAGTGAAAAGGTGCCACTTCAAAGCAGTTTTTTTAACATAATTCATCTGTGCATGTCAAAATGAACACCCAAAATATTATTATTATTATTAGTTTATTTGATATGGACATATCAACTGCATTGGACAAACCAGATACATTGTTTCCAGTGTTATAGCAAAACTGCTAATTTGCAACACCTGTCCATAGGAGGCTACACATAACATATTGTAGTTATATATTCTGGATAGCAGCATATTAAATTCTAGTACTACTTTAAAGGAGATGTGTGTTGCTCTTTTGTGAGTTGTTGGTAACTAGTAAGTGCAGATTGTGGAGGAGTGAAGAGAAGTTTCTGTTTTGTGGCGAGACGAGGAAAAAAACTATCTCAAAATCTAACTGGAAAAAGGAACATAGACGGGCAAAGACAGACACTGACAACGAATCAGCAACAAGGGGAGAAGAGCACAGGTACACAGAGAGACACAGGTACATATAGACACAGAGAGACAGGTACATATTGACACAGAGAGACATAGGTACTTATAAACATGTGAGACACAGGTACATATAGACAGGTACATATAGACACAGAGAGACACGGGTACAGAGAGACACAGAGAGACACAGGTACATAGAAACAGAGAGACACGGGTACATATAGAAACAGAGAGACACAGGTACATATAGACACAGAGAGACACAGGTACATATAGAAACAGAGAGACACAGGTACATATAGAAACAGAGAGACTCAGGTACATATAGAAACAGAGAGACACAGGTACATATAGAAACAGAGAGACAGAGGTACATATAGACACAGAGACAGAGGTACATATAGACACAGAGACAGAGGTACATATAGACACAGAGAGACAGAGGTACATATAGACACAGGTACATAGACACAGGTACATATAGACAGAGACACAGGTACATATAGACACAGAGAGACAGAGGTACATAGACAGAGACACAGGTACATATAGACAGAGACACAGGTACATATAGACACAGAGAGACAAAGGTACATATAGACACTGGTACAGAGCGACACAGGTACATATAGACACTGGTACAGAGAGACACAGGTACATATAGACACAGGTGAGACGCCTCAGGGCAGGGCAGATAATCAACACGGGAACAGGACAGGACGTAAAACTAAACTAAAACCACAGAGAAATTCAGTCAAAATAAGAACAATTAACAAATAATCCACACCATGACACTTTCTTGTTTGAAATGACCTGAAATGGGACGGCCGCAGCCTTCCATCGCTGCAGGACCTGTACGTCGCCCGAGCTCGAGGCCGGGCTGGTCGTATCACAGCCGACCCCTCTCACCCTGCACATGGACTATTCCAACCACTCCCCTCAGGCAGGAGGCTGCGGTCCATCAGGACTAGAACCTCCCGCCACAAGAACAGTTTCTTCCCCTCTGCTGTTGGACTCTTGAACACTTCTTAACCTGTCCCCCCGCCCTTTATAAAGTCACTTTACTGCCGATCATGCGTCACTTTACTTCACTGTACTGCTGTCACCTTACATTGTGTGCACCATGTGCACTTGTATATTGTAAATAGTAACTGTAACTCTATTTTAAATTTAAATTTATTCTTTAGAAGTGTTTTTTATTCTTATTTTTATTATCTCTTTCTGACTGTTGCACTGAGCCAAAGCAATTTCCAAGTCTGTGACCTCCTGTTACTTACGTGGCAATAAAAATGATTGATTCTGAGGTCGTCGTGGATCAAGTCTAAATCTATTTTCGGACCGGACTACAGCAGTGAAGGCGATGGGTCTAAAGAGCAGATTAGTGGCTCACGGCTGTCAGCACTGAGAAGAAAACTTTGAACGATTTCTGCGGTGCATCTCCGGCCGAACAGCTCTTTAATGTGGATCGATAACGCTGTAATAAATATATTTACTGCTCCCCTGAACGTAGACGCTGAGGCCGTTCCTGTCTTAAACTTAGAGGTCCATGGAGAAACCCAGATTCACAAACAGCTACATTTCATCATTATTGGACAGACAAGAATCTGCTTTGACACGTTGGCAGGTGGAGGGAAAGGAAAGGATTTGGGGAGAGGATTTTTTTGGTCGGACACTGGCTGAAGTTTCTTGCCTCTATGGAAATGAGACAAACGGGGTGGTCAAACCGTTACTTAAAGCTAATAGATCCTTCATATTCAAGTTACTCTGCCATTTGTAGTAAATCCACATTGGAATACATGTGGGATAACGTATATTACGCTGGTCATTATTGGAAAATAAGTACCGACAGAACACACAAAATAAACTTAGTTCTACTTTTAGGAATGCCGAAAGGTTTATTTAATGAGAGAAAATAAAATAGTTCCCAAAGGTTTTCCCGTGGCTATGTGGGAGGCTAGCAACTTCCAAACTAGAACTCTCTCGAACTGCATGAAAACAGAACAAAGAATTCTGAACATCAGCGGAGAGTGACCCAAAGTTAAACTAAACCTAAATCCATAATTCGATCCCCTGCAAATGTTCCTAAAATGTTCCGGAGCGTACTTCCGGGTTTTTTTGCGATGGCTTTTTTTTTTGCATTAAAACAATATTTTTGTCATGAAAATGTTAACAGATAATTCTAAAAAACGGCATTTGTATTAAGAATGTATATGTATAATGTATTCTCCGATTAACATTTAATTGTGTTGATTGTTTGGTATTTGCGTTTATTGAGCGTGGCTAGCTCCAGAGTGGCCGGAACTACTTGCGGCGTAATCTGCACGAATGACCAACTCCTGTGACACGCCTGATGCCCTGTCGCCAAAACGCCCTAAATGAACCAGTGAAAAGAAAAGTGACCCCTGCATTTATCCGGCCCACGTCCCAAACTGAAAAGGCCTCCCCCCACTCCCCCCTTGGTCCCTCCCCCCCCCCCCCACCCCCCCCCCCCCCCCTCTCCCTCATGACTAATTCAGCGCGACATCACCGGAGAGGCTAAAGAGGCTGAGACAAAACCCCAAACAAAACATCAAATCGACCACGAAGCAGCAGCAGCAGCAGTGGAGCGGTGCGAGTGTGATTCTGAGAAGAAAAGTTCACACCCATTTTGTAACAGTTGCAACGAAGATGAGGTCGGATTTTGTGAGTGTATTTCTTAAAGTAATGTTTTATCGTGGACCAAGATGCAGTTTAGAACCTACTGGGAAAAGGACCCGACAAAACAACAAAAAAGTCCATTGAGTTGAGAATGTGGAAAATGCTTGAAATTTGAATAAAATAGAATGAATCTTATCAGACCAGATGCCGCGTTATGTAAGTAAGGTCTCTTTATTTATATAGCGCCTTTCACAGACCAGTCACAAAGGTACTTACAGTTGTTGTGGCCATTTGTCTGTCACTCGAGCTCGCCAGTAGTTTTTTAGTGCTAGGGGAAACCCGGAGGAAACCTACGCAGACACGAGGAGAACATACAAACTTTATCAGAAAGGCCATGTTCCAACCAGGATTAGAACCCAGGACCTTTTTGCGGTGACGTGAGAATGCTAACCACATTGCTAAGCACGTTGGATGACCTCGGGATGTAATAATGCGCCAAATAAAGTATAAATAAGAATAACAATTATTTACTTACGTACATTACATTTCAAACCAAAGAGCTTCTGCAAGGAAAGGAAAGGCAAGTTTATTTGTATTGCACAGTTCATAGGTAACTCAAAGTGATGAACCAAACAAGACAGGAACGACCACACAAGGCCTTAAAATCATGAATAATCACAGTGCATGAAAAAGAGTGCAGATAAAGCCCTTCAGTCTGCAAAGCGTTTTAACCTGGTTTTCCAATCCACTTTATCTAGTAGTAATCTTTATTTATATACCACCTTTTCACTGCAGATCTGAGTCTCAAAGCGGTTTACAATTGTTAATTATGGGCATTTGTCTCTCACTCCACACAGAGATGGGAGCGGGGTCGCCAGTACAGGAGGCACATGCCAGACATGCCTATTGGACATATTTTTAGTGGTAGGGGAAACCGGAGTACCCGGAGGAAACCTACGCAGACACGGGGAGAATATGCAAACTCCACTCAGAAAGGCCCTGGTCCGATTGGGATTTGAACCCAGGACCTTCTTTCTGAGAGGCGAGAGTGCTATCCACTCAGCCACCGTGCCGCATCTATATAGCACAATTCATAAAAACAAGTTTCCAAAGTACTGCACAGAGATGAAAGTCAATACACAGGTTGCCAGCTTTATATATCAAAAATAGAATAAGTAAAACATTGATTATATGTGAAGTAAAACCAACTAAACTTGAATAAAAACAATAAAATACCAGTTGTCCAAATAAAAACCTGAAACAGATAAAACAAAGGACCATAAAACTCACCAGGTGTTAAAAACCAGAGAGTAAAAATATGTCAAGACGAGACTGGAGGAGGCCAGTCCCTGTGCCCCTCAGAGTCCCAACGGGCCAGTCCCTGTGCTCCTCAGAGTCCCAGCAGGAGGCCAGTCCCTGTGCTCCTCAGAGTCCCAGCAGGAGGCCAGTCCCTGTGCTCCTCAGAGTCCCAGCAGGAGGCCAGTCCCATGTGCTCCTCAGATTCCCAGCAGGGGGCCAGTCCCTGTGCTCCTCAGAGTCCCAGCAGGAGGCCAGTCCCTGTGCTCCTCAGAGTCCCAGCAGGAGGCCAGTCCCTGTGCTCCTCAGAGTCCCAGCAGGAGGCCAGTCCCTGTGCTCCTCAGAGTCCCAGCAGGAGGCCAGTCCCTGTGCTCCTCAGAGTCCCAGCAGGAGGCCAGTCCCATGTGCTCCTCAGATTCCCAGCAGGGGGCCAGTCCCTGTGCTCCTCAGAGTCCCAGCAGGAGGCCAGTCCCTGTGCTCCTCAGAGTCCAAGTTGGTTCACATGGCACTATTTTTCCCTTTCAAAAACGATTCTGGTGAGTTTTAATAGCTTGAGAGGTAAGAAGCTGGAACATTTTTTCAATGGGGAGCAGGAGCCAAAAAGATATAGAAGTGAACAAAAGGTTAAAGGAAATAAAACTATTCCAAAATAAAATTCACTTGGATGGCGCGTGTGTGCTTATGCGTGCCCATGTGTGTTTGTGTGCGTGCGTGTCTTTGTGTGCGCATGCGTGTGCCTTTGAGCGCGTGTGTCCGTGCGCGCGCCTGTAAGTGGCCGTGTCTCCTGAAGACAAGAAAAGAAAAGGCAGAGCGGAGCGCGCAGCCTCCCCGCCTCGCCGCTGACAGCTTGCAGCCGCGATCGGAGCCCATGGGAGCGGATTCACTGACCTGCCGGTGTCTGCATCCAAGCTGCTGCTCACGTGGTGCAAGAGAGAGCGGGGAGGGGCCAGGATCGGGCGGTGGTCTTTAGATACTTAAATGATGAGGGGGCAAAGCGTCGCCAAGAAAAAAATAAAAAATAAAGAAGGAAATTGGGGACACTGCAAAGGGATAAAAATGAGTTAAAAAAAGGCTCAAATTTTGCGAAATTTGTTTTAATTTTCAGCCCATTATTTTGACTGCCCTGAAAAAACGATTTTCCAAATGGGACACGCACAATTATCTGGTTGCAAGACATGTCTCCCTATCAGAAAATACAGCAACAGTTCTTGAAATAAGAAATGGCTTTGTCCCATTGAAGAATCTTGTTTTAAAGACGGACAAAATGTACTTAAATCAAGATAAAAACCACTTGATTCAATTATTTTATCATATTTTATCTTTTGTTCTTGTAGCGCTCTGTAAAATATATAATGTTTTTTGCAGTGTGTGTGTATAGGACATCTGGGTTTGAACAGTATTCGTATTATACTGTAGTATTAGTATTATTCATCGACTTCAAATGTGATTCAGCAATACAGCTATTGTTAAAGCTTGGGTACCTAACTTTCAAACAGCAATTCTGTCACTTTTGTTGCTTGCTTTTTCTGGCATCTGTGACATCCTTTGATCAGCTTTTTTCAAACAAAGCCACTCTCTCATTCGGCCAATCAGCTCTCAGCCTAAAGCAGCGGAAAGTATGCAGAAGATGACATGTTTTAAATGCCTTATTTTGGGACAACTATGGATTATTAATAAAACAAAATACCTTTAGGTCTCATTTCGAAAACAGTTATGAGACACGCCCCTAAGATAAAGCTAAACATATATGATTTTATGTTTAGAATGTTGTGAAAGGTTAAAGAAAAAAAATGTTTCTTCACTCACAGTAAATGCATCTCATGAACTCGTAAAAGTTTATCAATGTTTTAATTACCACAAAACATTCACTGCTAGACCATGCTTCCTGTTCTGCTCTCTGATTGGATAATCTAAGAAAACTTTAAACATAAATATCACATTATGTTCATTGTGTTTTAATTAAGAATGACTACAATTTGTAGAAGTTAGCAGCAGCAGCCGTAGTAGTAGTAGTAGTAGTAGTAGTAATAGTAGTAATAGTAGTAGTAGTAGTAGTAGTAGTAACAGTAGTATATTTACTTAACTTATATTTTTCATACCAATAAGTGACATTTTCTGAATAATACAGTTTAAAAAGGGGTTGGACGAAGCAAATCCAGTTTAGAAAAATATCTCTTGTTACAGATGTAATTTAAAATCAAAATAATGTAATTAAGTAAGTCTTTATATGTATTTATTAATTTAAATAGCACATTTCTCAAACAAAGGTCCTACAAAGCGCTTTACAATTTATGCATACTGTCCCTTTAAATAAAAAGCACACGTCACTTTTTTCACAGTGTGGAGACATTTTTGAGGCGCAAACTTCCCCTTTAAATTGAGCATTATAACGTTCTTGTTGTTCTTCCACTGGTTTAGTCACAGGAGGCCTATTTCAAATACAAATATTAGCATTTCCTATTTGACCATTTTTTACACACTGGCAAAAAGTTGAAGCAAGATCAGAAAAAACTATACTGGAATCACATTTAGAAATTTAAATGTCGCTTAAAAACCGTATTGATAATAACATTGTTGGTCCATGCAGCTTCTATACAGTATTTTTAATCTGCTGTTACATTTTTAGGAGTGAAGGCCGAACACCGTCACAAATCACTCTATATGTACGACTTCATATAAACTTTAAACTATTACTCATGCTTAGAGTCAGGATTAAACATGAGGAGGCAGCGAATCAGATTCATGCAGCTAAAATCTAGAACAGTCTTCCTGAAATTGTGAGACAGGCTCCTTCTCTGACAATGTTAAAATCCAGGCTCCAAACAGATCTGTATAGCTGTGTGTATATTCACTCTTTTCCATGTGATTGTCCATAATTGTTCTGCCGTGTGTGATTTTAACGTTTCTTTTGTGTTATTAAGCACTTTGAGACATGTGCTATACAAAAAAACGTGCCCTCTCTATTTCTTCCCAACACAAATATAGCCTTTTGGACGGACATTGCAAATTTGCCTTACAGCACAAATGTTGCAGTGTTTCATATTGATTGTGTACACTTGTCTCTGTCAAAGATACTAATAAATAAATATAAATAAAATGGATAAATATATGGAGCTATTATTGTTTCAATAATATTTGTGTGTGCGTAAAAAGATTTGTGCGTGCGTAACCAGATTTGTGTGTGCGTACCCAGATTTGTGTGTGCGTAACCAGATTTGTGCGTGCGTAACCAGATTTGTGTGTGTGTAAAAGAAATATTTGTGCGTGTCTAAATAGATTTGTATGTACGTATCAAGATTTGTGTGTGCGTAAAAAGATTTGTGTGTGCGTAAAAAGATTTGTGTGTGCGTAGAAAGATTTGTGTGTGTGTAAAGAAAAAAAAAAGTACGTTTTACACACAAGTTTTTTTTTTTACACACGAATCTTTTGACGCAGTCCTGCCTTTGCAGATTCGCAAGTGTAACTTGGACTGTGTGCGTGCGTAAAGAGATTTGTGTGTGTGTAATTTGACATTTGTATCTGTAGCAGAACAATCTGTGTGTAAATAACCGCGTTGTACAAAGAGAAGAACGAAAAAAGCCTAAGTGCTACGCACAGGCTCTGTTTTACACACGAATCTCTTTTTGACACACCTCTGCCGCCAAGCGTGTGTCAAAAAGATTTGTAAGTGTAATGTGGTTGTTCTAGCAGTACACCAGCAGATGGTGCTGTTGTAGCTGGTTATTACCTACAGGCAAGCAAACCAACAAGTGTAGATAGAGAAAACCGAAGGATTTAACAAGAAGAAAAGTTCAGGATGACAAGGAACACTAAAATTCCCACAAAATCCGACCTTTATGAAAGCTGTAGGTTATCTGTCAGCTGTTTTAGTTTACTTTGAGTTCTATGGGGAAAATTTCTGTGTAGCCAACGTGAATTTAGTCTGCAGTACGTGAGAATCCTTCAGCTCCAAGCTAGTAACACCCTATCCAGTTATTATAATAGATCCATGTATCATACAGTGGTGTGAATGACAGGATTTTGAAAATAGGAAAAAAATATCATAAACAGCTGCGGTAGTGTGTCTTGTCAAGGCAGTAGGTTTTGGTTTGCTTGCCTGTAGGTAATAACCAGCTACAACAGCACCATCTGCTGGTGTACTGCTAGAACAACCACATTACACTTACAAATCTTTTTGACACACGCTTGGCGGCAGAGGTGTGTCAAAAAGAGATTCGTGTGTAAAACAGAGCCTGTGCGTAGCACTTAGGCTTTTTTCGTTCTTCTCTTTGTACAACGCGGTTATTTACACACAGATTGTTCTGCTACAGATACAAATGTCAAATTACACACACACAAATCTGTTTACGCACGCACACAGTCCAAGTTACACTTGCGAATCTGCAAAGGCAGGACTGCGTCAAAAGATTCGTGTGTAAAAAAAAAAACTTGTGTGTAAAACGTACTTTTTTTTTTCTTTACACACACACAAATCTTTCTACGCACACACAAATCTTTTTACGCACACACAAATCTTTTTACGCACACACAAATCTTGATACGTACATACAAATCTATTTAGACACGCACAAATATTTCTTTTACACACACACAAATCTGGTTACGCACGCACAAATCTGGTTACGCACACACAAATCTGGGTACGCACACACAAATCTGGTTACGCACGCACAAATCTTTTTACGCACACACAAATATTATTGAAACAATAATAGCTCCATATAAATACAGCTTGAGTTTAATTCAACTGAAAAAATCTGTGATAGTTGTGTAGAGAAAATACGTGCTTTAACGAGGCACCCCCGAGCGCTCCGTGATCAGGGGCCATTATCGGGCCCTAAGTGATGAGTGTTGAGCCGTGAGACCCCGACCCGCGGGTCACTCCTGCTCACGTGACCTCCGCCGCTTGCTGTCTGTTGTTTGGACGAAATGGTGAATGGAAGCGGGAATAATGAGCTTCATTTAGCCTAATTGACTTTTGGGGGAAATCATTCTGCTCCTTTCTCTCTGTCGTGATTTGTTAAGCTTTTTATTCTTTATTTTTTTGTCAATGTAAATGTCGCGCCACTTCTGCCTTCATACTGCACATTTCTAATTGGAAATGGATAGAGTGTGTTGTGTTATCTCTTTTTTCTTTTCTTTTCTTTTTACATATGAAACTATTCAATTTGAGTCTGAAATATATTTTATTAATAATTCAAAGCTAAACATTATCTAAATATTACAGCCCTGTATCTTGTTTTTTGTGTATAGAGATTGATACATACAAACACACAAATAACATACATGTATATATATATATATATATATATATATATATATATATATATATATATATATATATATATATATAAACATAAATACATACATACATACACATACATATATAAACACATACACATACAAATATATATATAAACATACATATACATACTACATTCAAACAACGTACATTCTGATTGGATAAGATTGAAAATAAGTTGAACAAGTTTTAACACAGATCCCGCTTTAACTGAAACAGGATGGTTTTCTGACTGTTTTTTTGCCTCGAACATGAGCGGGACAAACATCTGCAATGTTCTGTGTTTGTAAATAAGGCTCCCGTGCACGCGCTGCTGATGTGCGTTTGTTGAATACATAACAGTGTGGACGCATCACACTCTGTAGACCATAATGAGTCCATTACGAGCCTCATCAGTGACGTAAAGACGCGCACGAGGACGTCCGCAAACAGCTGGAGGTGCACGAGCCCGGGACAGGGGGGTGCAGTGGGCGTGCACGGGAGTGGGTCCCTCAGCCAATCAGCGCACGTCACTGGGGACTCACGTGGTCACGGCGCTGTTAAAACCTGCTCCTGACTTTTCCTCAAGTTCAATGTTTGGGCTTTAGCAGCACTTATTTCTCCTCTTCCTCCTCTTCTTCCTCCTCCGCTCCTCTTCGCTCCCACGCGGACCTCGTGAATCTTTAACCCACTTTATCTCCACGTCGTGCGCCGCTGCGTCTCTCTTCGCTCTGCGCTTGTTCTACTTCTGCTCGTATCCCTCAGAGCGGCTCAGTTGTGTTCAGTCTCCGTGTGCAGAGGAGCCATGATCCACTGAAGTCTCAGGTCCTCAGGCTTCGGAGCTGTCCGTGGTGCTGACGTGGAGCGCCTGCTCCTCTCTGCGGGATAAAGTGTTTCTCACGCGGGTTTGTAAAGTCCGAGAGTCCAGCCCGAACAGGAGCCAGGGTCCTGCAGGACTTAAACTCTTTCTGTGCACTGGTCCAGATGCTGGTGTGAGCTGCAGATGGAGGCGTCTTCAAACGGCTCTAGTTTCGGCATTGACTCGCTGCTGTCGCACCGGGCCGGGAGTCCTCTGAAGGGCAGTGTGGAGGGCAGCTTCAGCCCGCGCTCGGACGCGGAGAGCGGCTGTTCGTCTCCTCCGTCTCCCCGAGATGAGAGCGTGGCGCAGCGAGCGGCGCTGGGCCTGCCGCAAATGCAGCAGCTGTCCGGGGGCCCGCAGAGAACCGTCACCTCCTCGTTTCTCATCCGGGACATTCTCGCGGACTGTAAGCCCCTAGCCGCGTGCGCGCCCTACTCCAGTAACGGGCAGCCCGCGCAGGAGGCGGGCCGCCTGGCCTCCAAACTGCAGGAGCAGGACTTCATGGACAAGATCCACAGCAACTCGTCCTCAGACAGCGAGTACAAAGGTCAGAACACAGACTTTAGTATGGACCGGTCTTTGCTAATATCACATATGCACGTGCGTGTGTTCAGAAGTGAGGTGTGTGTAATTTACGTGTTATTAATGAGAAATAAATAGCAGGCTCGCAGTAATGATAATTACAATTGAAAAGATTGTATCCCACGGCCCCATGTGAAATAAACATTAGCACAAAATATAAAAAAGGCAGGAAAAAAGACATAAATATCCAGATACAAAATATCTTACTATATTTTAATGCAAAATATCTTACTATCTCACATGAATAAACTGTTTAACTTTATCTTAAATTAAATCGCAATCAAATCTGTGCGTAGAATGTGAACATCATAATCTTGATGAAAACCCAAACGTGCTGATGTTAAAATTGTGCCAGTGGCTTCAGTTCACAACAAACCTGTTTCACTGTAATTTACAGAGCGACGCGTTAAAACAGGGAACAAGAGCAGAACGAGCTGATTGAAATAATGCGTTTGTGTCGCTGTGTGCCTTTAGGGTAAAAACACAACTGTCACTCTGTCTTTGAGCGACAAACTGAACCAAACTGAACCAAACTCAACCAGACCGAGATTTTGCTGCAACGACTCCATGAGCTCTCCTTCCCCGCTCAGAGTGGCCGCTGGTGTGAGGAGGAGAGGAGGTGCAGGGTCGTGTCACAGACATGTCTCAGTGTAATGAGGCGCACGGGCCGGGACGGACCGGGACGTAATGGGACGGACCGGAGGAACCCGCGCCTCACACCTTCACGACCAGAGAGCTGTGATTATGGGGGACATTACAGGGACTCCCGCGTGGCTGCAGCTATACCCACTCTTTTGAGAAGCTTTTTAAAATAATAATTATTGAGGTACCATAAACATCCCGCCTGTAAATGAATTGCAATTGTATTTTTAAACATCCAAATTTGATCTCTAAATCAAGAAACATCACATATTGATTTAAATCTAGATGTTGTTTTGAACAAAAAATCTTTAGATTCTTTAAAAGTGTTAAAGTGTTTAGATTCTTTAGAAGTGTTTTTTATTCTTATTTTTATTATATCTTTTTGACTGTTGCACTGAGCCAAAGCAATTTCCAAGTCTGTGACCTCCTGTTACTTACGTTGGCAATAAAAATGATTCTGATTCTGATTCTGAACAAGCCTTTGTCAGGTCTGAGGTCTCCATCTTACACACAATAGAATCAATGTTTTCTCATAATACATCTAGACTATTTTTTTTAAACCAATAGTCTATACATCTTAAATTATTACATTCAACGCATGCAAGTTCTGTCAATATTGTTCTATCTCATTCTACAAAAATCACGTAATATACGTTTTTAAAATTCGTTGAAGTATTGCTATTATGTAATCTGAAAAATAGTAGTAAAAACAATAACATTTGTCTGTATATTATTACTTTATGTTTCCCATCTGATTAAAGGGGATGTCTCTTTGAAAAAGAAATAACACTGATATCAATGGGACATTCCTGGATGAATGAGAATAAGGCTAAAACTGACCTATATATAACACACCAACACATATTTCTTCAAAATGTTCGTCATCTGACTCAATTTCTCGCAATTTCCAAATCTATGCGAAGCCACTTCTTCCCCTTTGTTTAATCATTCACCAGGTGACACTATCAATATTGTAAGAATAAATAATTGATTGGCCTGTGTGTGATGCATGTGATTTGGGACATCTGTTAAAGTGGGCCGCGTCTGGTCCCGCGCGCAGGGATGTGGCTCAGTACTGGTTACAGCACTATTTTAGATTTAAACATAGATTTCAATATTTTTTTGCGATAAATGACGTATATGGCTCTATACGCACGAGAGCAGCGCCAATACTTATGTTTAAGATGAAGAGATCCTTTATGGGGAAAATTCTGTGTTGCATCACAAGATATACAAGACAGGATGAGAGAATATTACGTATATAGCACAACTTTAAAAAAACCAAAAAACAATAAAATCGTTATCTTTAGCTTAATAAACAAAGTCATCGGGTCCAAATATCCACATGATATTGTATGTTAGCAGACGATGTTCTGGGCAACAAAAAAAAAGATACATGTATACGTCCAATATTGCACATATTTCTGACATTATTGCACACTATTACAGGTGCAATGCATGTAAGGCCAGGTCGGCAGTGTTCATCAGTCTTTGTAGTCCAGATTTCTTACAAAAAGGGTATTCTAAAGCTTTTTTTCTTGTGTTTTTGTCTCTCGCCAGCATGCACGTAACTGCGTCTTATGCGTATAAGGCCTGATGTGTGATTAGTGCGTGTAACTTTGGAAAACCGTCGCGCGTTGGTTTCCCATTTTCAGCGCCTGGAGTTGTCCTGGGGGCTATTCCTGGTGCAATCACCTCAGCACGTATTGGGCTCTGTCAATGTCAATGTTATTTGTGTAGCGCATTTACAACCGCTTCCCAACAAGTGCTCAGAGAAAGACACAGACCAGCAGAATATTTTCTACAACACAAAAACACACTTCACTGTATACTGTGTGTGTGTGTGTGTGTGTGTGTGTGTGTGTGTGTGTGTGTGTGTGTTCCAGGAATATTAGCCAACTGATTAGCGACAATTTCAGACATAAAAAAGAAGAATTTTTTATACATTTACAAAATTGTTGATTATTACCCCGAGCATCTGAGAAAATATTTGGAACAACTTTAGACCCATTTTGACTCATTTATTATTTAGGCCGGCCACGCAAAAAACGTGAAATCTCTTGTAAAACTTTAACAAAATAGGTGTGATTATTATGACGTGTGTGAGGCCATTATAAACATATCAAAAATATCAACACACACATTTTCCCCCCAGTCTTTCCAATTGTCTATTGTGTGATATTCATGGTCACTCATTGCTTCAAAGCTTCTTCTCTTTTTGTCCCCCCCTTCTTTCTTTTTCTTTTTTGATTCGGGCGCTCCCCCCTGGTCTTCCACACGGTCCCGTCTCGGTGTAATATTCCCCCGGATTTGATGTAATTTGTCCGCGGCGCTAATCAGATTTGTACGGTGGCTCTGTGAAGTTCTTTCCGTGGGCTGCGTGATGTGGGGCTCTCCCGGGCCCTTTCCCTGGTGGCTCAATTAGAAGGATTATTGCGCTCTTCAGTCGCACTTCACTCACTCCATACACCCCCCCCCCCCACTCCCTCCTCTCTCCTTCTCCTCCCCCTCCTTCCCCTCCTCCTCTTTTTTCTTTCATTCTTTTTTTCCACTTCTGGTGTTCGGCCTGATGTGACTCTTCAGAACAAAGAAGGGGAAAAAAGCAGGAGCAGATCACACACAAATACGCACGAATATTGGCTTTTTATATCAAGATATAAGCGAATCAAATAGCCGCGCGTCAAAACCCAGGGCTGTGCGTGTTGGAAGAGCTAGAAGTATATAGTCAGACTCGCCTGGTGTCAAATGTAAAATGCACTGTGATGAACGTGTATATGTGTTTTTGTTTGATTCTGTCATGATATATGCTGCTTCATAAGGACGCGTTGGAGATGGCGCCGAGTAATCGACAGTGAGACGTAAGGATTTCTTTACGCGATGAAAAAAAGAGCAAAACCATAAAGGAAAATTGTCAGATCAAGTCAATTTGTTGTTGTTAAAAACTAAAACACAACAGTTTTCATGCCTTTGCACTTTGCGAAATTGTTGATTGCTTTCAGGAGATTAAAACAATAAAATAGATATTGGTCATTGTTCCCAGAGAATTACGCGAGTGGATTTTTTCCCCTACACAGGATTAACATTGAAAAACTATTATCAATTTGTCACCCAGAATATTAATACTGGCATTCCAAAATTTGGTAGAAAAAAAGACATATTTCCTTCTTGTTTCTTTATAATTTTGGATTTATATTTTCATGACACGTTGCTGTCTTTTGTGGCTGATAAAAATGTCAAAACCCGGTAGTATTTTGAGGGATTTCTCACGTCTCCAAAAAAAAAAAAAAAAACCCGGAACTGTTGTGATTATACGCGCGCCAAAGAAACGTATCCCAAAACGTCCTCGCGTTCACCTGTCCAAAGCTGACGCCACTTTCCTCCCATTTTTAGACGCCTCCTAAACGCCAACAAAAGTGGTCTCACGTGGCCATAAATCCCGACGCTTCCCCACTGCACGGAAACCACAAATAGTCACGTGGATTTGGGGCGTGATTGAAATTTTGGACAGTTATTCGCATTAGGTCCAGAGCCAAAACAACGGGTGTCTTATTAACGGGGGGGGGGGGGGGGGGGGGGGGGGGGGGGGGGGGGGGTGTTTCAGATGGCCTAGTTTGGACCAATCAAACCGAAACAGCACACCAAGGACACGTTCGGAAGAAAAGGGGAAAATTACAAACTATTTTTAAAAGTTGACGTGATTAAAAAAAGGCGTAGTTAAATAGCCACACATTTGATTCGGAATGAAATCGACATTGAATTTTTTTAAATAGACATAATTCATTTACATTTATATTTGTATATAGCCCTAAATCACAATAGTAGTCGTCACAGAGGACTTTACAAAATTGTCTATTCACTACAGTTCAGAGAATCAAACAGTTCGAACGCATGCAATAATGATAAGCCATTGATTTATATGGCATGATCATTGTCCATAATTGTTAATAAATGTCTATAAATGTCCATGCATGTTCATAATTGTCCATAAAGTCCCGGATTATCGCTGTCCTTCTTAGACTCACCTGCATCGGCATGGAACCACTCCACAAACCCCGCGGGGATTGAAGTGAGAAATCTCGGGGAGGCCCATCATTTTGTCAGTCTATGGTGAAGGTCAAGCTGCTGTAGGCCTTTAAACAAGCGGTGATTGGACATTTGTGAGCCTGTAGAGAAAGATTATCAGCTCAGTCCACGTCCACAAATACCAAACACGAATCCAAACTTCATCCAAGCTCGTTTTACGCACCATAATCCAAAGGTCTCTCTGTTAATTACGCACGCACCAAAACAGCACTGGTCAGCTTCCTAAATGGTTGCATGTCACACAAACCAACCCTCCTCCTGGAATAGGATCTTAAAACTTCCGCTGTTGTCAAAGAGGTTAATTATGGCTGTCAGTGTCCGCACCGAAATCCACTTTTTTGACGTTTTTAACCTGACGCGCACACGTAATCTCAGTCCAAACTCCTATTTGTATTTCTTATTTTTCTGTTTTCAATTACGTCACACATGATCACTAATTGTACATAATTCCTTCTACTTTTGCAAGTCGTAAAGCAGCATTTTCCCCCATTTAGGACTCGCCTACGACACGGCGAGAGTTTTTTGTTTCTCTTAATTATGGATGAACACAGGGAGCAAACGCTTATTGGTGTCAAGTGATATTCCCTGCTTGTAAAATACATTGAAGGCCTTTGGGTTTCTTACACATACATTTTGTCACGGCTCAAAGCGCATGCGTCCTGGTTGAATAAAACAGGCAATACGCAGGAGGAACGAGAGCAAAGGCCATTACGCAAATGGTTTTTACGCACGGGTTGTTCTTTGCCAATTCGTTCCAACCTCATTCAAACAGATAGTAGTGGAAATGATGCGTATTATTATATTTGAAAAAACATTTAAAACGTGTGCCTGGTTTGTAATTGTGTTCCACGTGGTCAACAAGTGTAATAATTGGTGGCAACCTGTAAAAGAACGTGAAGGCCAAAAGTGACGTCGTGCGTGAGCGTGTATTAAATGGATATGGCGTTATACCTGAAGACAAATGCAGACAAAATAAATGGTAAATTAAACTAGAATTCATCACGTTTTAAACACATGAGTTGTGTGAGATATTTGCTTAGTGATATAGTAATTTAGTTATGCACGCGTCTCCCATTCCTTTTATTTCGTTTTTATTTATTTTATTTTTATTTGCAATCAATGCTTTCATGGCCCGAATGTGTATTATGTAAATAGGAAGAAAAAATACACAAATGTCTGACGGCCTTTTCCCATGCAGATTTTACAGTCTCCTTAAGCAAAAATGAAAATCACATCCGCGTGAGAAATTGTTGTCTATAAGAATGAATTAATTCAAATACTCTTTGTGTTGCTTCCTGACAGTTGCTTCTGCGATAGAGGCCTACATGCACCTAACAAGAATTGATTTTAAAATGATTTTGATTAAAACGACGGTGTGACCCTCCTTATTCATTCATTTTAATCTCTTTTGGAAAGTGCCATGATTAACATTCCACTATCTGAAGTTTTAAGCTAACGGAAATAATCATTAAAGGACTTAATCAATTTAAAAAAGAAATTATATAGCCTAAATCACAAAAGCAGTCGTCTTTGAGGATTATACAAAGTTGTCAATTCCTCAACAACAGATCAGAAAATCAAACAGGTCGAACACAATGCAAAAATAACAAAGACATACGAGTCATAGGTATGGGATGGTGTTATATAAGCATAAACGTTCTTAAATGTCCCGGGTGATCACTGGCCTCAGACCCTTTTGCATATTTTTTGAGGAATGACTCAAAAAAGTGAGAAACCTCGGGGAAGCCCACAATGAGACCGAATCTTCTCCCACAGACAGAAAGGCTGTAGATCCAGGATACAACAAGTTCTGCAGCCTAAGATATCATTTAGAGTAGCATTGATGGATTTTGAAGAACATGAATAGACCTGTGCCTGAGCCAGAATTATAACATATATATTTATTACTGTTAATATATTACCTCTATATTAGACTTGTGGATTACATTCCCAATAGAGTAAGGAAGATACACCAACATTTCAAGGGAAGCAGAGGGCCGATTGAGGGAGACTGCAGGAAAAAGGACTGAATAATATCAAAATGACTAAAAGATAAAATACAGTAAACAGTAAATACAGTAAAAGTATACAGTTTTTTTCTATTTCTCCAGACATATTCTCACACACACACCAGTGAGCGCAGACACAAGGGGCGAAGTGTCTTGCTCAAGAACACACAAGTTGTCTAGTTGTTGGTATTATGGGGCCTGATCCATAGGCCGCACCTAGAGACTTTGCACCTATTGTTTATACAAGAGATTAGCTAGATTTAAAATGTATTCTTGCGTAAGTCTGAACCAAAAAGGCCGTTTTTTTATTACCATGTTGTCATTTTTTTTTGTTTTAAATGAGAAAATGGACACATTTCATGTTCATAAATAGAGGCATACATTAGGAAACCAAATAATGTACAGTAATAAAAATCAAAATGCTTTTTGCTTCAGACTGTATTAAAGCTCGGGTCCCTGATTATCAAACCGGGAACGAGCGACTTTCTTTGGTACCGCACATTATTCCTAACTGCTCTCAGCCCCATTGTATTGTCACAAATATTGTGACAATACAGCAATCTGGTGGTAGAAGTCTAAAATTGCATACTGAATTTTTTACATGTAAATCCAAGATGGTGTGGTCTAATTGGAGCTAAACAGTTGTAAAAATACAAAATCAAACCAGTTTTAAGTTGCATCCAATTGTGTGACGGACTTGACTAGTACTATTTTAAATGTGAATTGTATTATTTTGTGTATTGACAAGTTCTCGCACCAAAGCACATCTGCGACATGTTAGTTCCGCATGAACCAACACAGACTGTGAGGAGCACAGGGACTGGCCTCCTGCTGGGACTCTGGGGAGCACAGGGACTGACCTCCTGCTGGGACTCTGGGGAGCACAGGGACTGACCTCCTGCTGGGACTCTGAGGAGCACAGGGACTGGCCTTCTGCTGGTGTCCAGAGCCAGGACTAAACATGGCGAGGCTGCAATTCAGATTCATGCAGCTAAAATCTAGAACAGTCTTCCTGAAAATGTGAGACAGGACTCTTCTCCCACAGTGTTCAAATCCAGGTTTAAAACAGTTTTGTTAAGCTGTGCGTACAACTGCTTGGATTTTTTCTTCACTCTTTAATGCACTGCGATTATTGATGATTTTAAGGCCTTGTGTGTCTGTTTCTATCTTGTCTGGTTGTGCACTTTGAGTTCCCCTGTGTATGAACAGCGCTATACAATAAAAAAATAAAACCAACTATTATCTCTCTGTTGTGCAGTGAAAGAAGAGGGCGAGCGGGAGATCTCCAGCAGCCGGGACAGTCCGCAAGTGCGACTGAAGAAGCCCCGCAAAGCCCGCACCGCCTTCACCGACCACCAGCTGGCCCAGTTAGAGCGCAGCTTCGAGCGGCAGAAGTACCTCAGCGTGCAGGACCGCATGGAGCTGGCCGCCTCCCTCAACCTCACCGACACACAGGTCAAGACGTGGTACCAGAACCGCAGGTGAGGGCCCGGCCTTAATACATTTCACTTAATTTTTGTATACGTTTTATTTGGATACATTTGACTGGAAATGGGAAAAAATGGTCACAAGTCTACAGTGATTTTCCATCTTTCCAGACATGAGATATGATAAGATAAGATAAACTTTATTGCTCTCACACTGGTGAAATTTACATATATATTTAGAGATATATCAAAGAATTTATATTAAGATCAGAAAGACTTGATTGATCTCACAATGGAGAAATGTACACGTCACATTTGGCATCGATCACTCTGGTTTTGCAAAAGGACAGGAAGTGGGCAAACATGTTAATAAGGTTAAAAATATAGTCTGTTTTGCGCGATATATATATTATGTAAAATTATAAAAATAATAGTAGTTATATTGGGGCATTTACAGCTAGCTTAGCAACACAGCAGCTGCTTATATTGTAGTGAGCTCTTACTACTGTCCCGTATGTGCTCTGCAACAATGAAATTTCCCCACAGTGGGACGCAATCAAGGTTTTTTTATAATCACACACACACTCATACACCAGTGAGCGCACACACAGGGGGCGAAGTGTCTTGCTCAAGAACACACTATAGTTTTTGTTTCTTCTGCCGGATCAATGCCTTGGCCGCACCTTCAGAAACCCCGACATATATGTTAACCCCAGTGCCATCTCCAATATCTTCATAGTTTGTAGACATTCCTGACTAAACGCAAGAAATTAGCTCAATCAAAAAAGTCAAAACACGTCAAAGAAAGAGGTCTGACTCTTGTGTTCATAGATGTATTTACTTATCGATCACGGATTGCTCCTTGAGATGAATCACCTCTGTTTCGATGGGGTTCTTTTAGTTCGTAAAACAAAAACAAAGACATTGTTTCCTCGCTCATGGTCTGGGTCTCGCTCGTTCATGTCGTCAGAGTTGTGCGTAACCATGACAACTTCCATCCACAAGTCTTAAAGCTGGGGTTTCTAATTTTGAAACCACAGCAATGAACATTTATTATGAATTTAAAATGTACCTGCCAACAGGCCTGTCAAACTCAGGCCCATGGGCCAAATTCGGGCCACAAGACCATTCTTAGTAGCCCCTGATATGATTTTCAATTATCATTATCAAGGTAATTTATAGCATTGATGGTAGTGGGATACTATGGCATGTTATACTTAATTTTAAAGCTTATCTTCTCAGGAAAACAACCATATAACTAAATATGTTCCAAAATGTGAACAAACATGGAATCAGAAGTTATGTTATTTCATATTTTGGGTTTTTTCAGCCTTCAGTACATCTCTTCTTGATATTTGGCTCAGTTCTGGTTGAATCCATACTAGAAAATAATGTAAAAAAAAAATCAAACAAAAAACGCCACTCTTATACTCCGGGCCCAACCAGCTCTTACTATTTTAAAATTTGGCCCCAGACCAAAATGAGTTTGACACCTCTGGTTTAGATGCTATTATTACTTTTTTTTACTCCAAATGCTGTGACTTAAATCTAAATCCAGCAGAATGCAACAGCCCTTTTACACTTTGATCGGGGTTTGGCTCATTCTAGTCATTTATTTGGTCATTGTCTGGTCATTCTCCTGTTTCTAATACAAACAGGGCCGGCTCAAGCCATTTGAGGCCCTGTGCAAGATCATGGATATAATAATACAAAAATAATGCAATACAATTATTATTATATTTCAGACTCAAATACAACAAATACAAATGAATAAAAACAATTATTTATTTGAGTACAATTATTTGCATTTTTTCCTTGTCTTTATTCTTAAAAAATATGCTTTTAATCTTAGGTAAAGTTTTGGTATAGATTCATTTATAAGCCCCCCCCCTCAACCCCCATACATACAAAGCTTTATGTGGTTCTATGGTTCTTTGTCAAATGTTACTTATTGACATACATATTTTTTGTGCCTATGATCAATAACTCCAATTTTTAGAGCATTTATGTCATTTTGTGGATTTTCTGAGCAGACACAGACGGTCCTATATGCACTTTTCTCCAATATATGAAAAGAATGTCGAAATAATCGGTTCCGTGATAAAATCCCGACAGACAGCTTGCCATTAAATGTATTTACAGTTTTATGAGGCAAAGACATTTCCCAAAATCAGAGCGTTTATCTTGACACGTCGTTTCATTAAAAATTAAAACAACAAATCTATAAATAGCCGAGGAATTTTGAATTAGCATTTGAAAATCTCTCGTCGGGGCCTCGGGAGCCGCTCTCGTGTCAAAAACCATTATGTTTGTGACTGACAGCTGCCGTGCGGGGACTTCAACTTTTGAGCTTTTTAACAATTAACAAAAATCGGGACAAAACTGTGTGAGAAAAATCCGGAAATTTTGGCGGAATGGGAAATTGGGAACGTGCCATGACCAATTGTGGTGAGTGACAGCTGACACCGCAGAGAGTCTGTGTTAGAGACATGAAGCAAAAGGCTTTTAATTAGAAAAAAACAAAAAACACAATCAGAAAGAGTGATGAATATTCTCCAATCTGCATTTGCATCACACATTTGCTGATAAAGATTTATTAGTGAAATTCAAAGGCCGAGAATGTGGAATTTATGGGAGAAAGTCAAAATTCTCTCTCACTCACTATAGGGCCATTGTAGGTGGATTGTTTTTTTAGATTTAGACATTCGATTGGATTCAATTCAATCCAGTTTATCTGTGCATAGTCCTGAATGTCAACAGCTGTCGTCTCAGAGGACTTTGCACGATTGTCGATTCATCAACAACAGATCAGAGAATCAGTACGAAACACAGGAAAGGCATTAATAACGAACACATAGAAGCCATTGGTCCATAGGGAGCAGGATGACCACTGTCTAGATCCAGGACTGAGGCTGTAGATCCAGGACTGAGGCTGTAGATCCAGGACTGAGGCTGTAGATCCAGGACTGAGGCTGTAGATCCAGGACTGAAGCTGTAGATCCAGGACTGAGGCTGTAGATCCAGGACTGAGGCTGTAGATCCAGGACTGAGGCTGTAGATCCAGGACTGAGGCTGTAGATCCAGGACTGAGGCTGTAGATCCAGGACTGAGGCTGTAGTTCCAGGACTGAGGCTGTAGATCCAGGACTGAGGCTGTAGATCCAGGACTGAGGCTGTAGATCCAGGACTGAGGCTGTAGACCCAGGACTGAGGCTGTACATCCAGGACTGAGGCTGTAGACCCAGGACTGAGGCTGTAGATTCAGGACTGAGGCTGTAGATCCAGGACTAAGGCTGTCAATCTTCTGCTTTTCCTATCATTAAGAATATTATCGCTCGCATTAAAATCCAACAAAATATTCCACACATTTCCCCAGTTCTCAGATACAATTTTAGCATTTTTATGAATTCATTTCTCCTCCCACAGCTCGGCCCAGCGCTGCCTCTTCCTCCTGTGAAGACGAGCGTGTCAGAAATAATATGGCTCCGTGGATAACGCCGTGTGACAGGTTTATAATGGGAACCTGTCACTCAGAGTTTATACTTTCAAAGATGCGACTTTACCGTCCATTTTATTAAGACATTATATTTTATTTCACAGTTCTATAAATAGCCTCAATAATGATAACAATTATGACATACGTGTGACAGCAATGACAGCTGACGGGTGAATTATAGCTTCAAGCTCAATATAAGTTGCAAATTCACTTTCAGACTCTTCACAGTGTTATTTCAAATTTGCATGATTTTTCTGACAATGGTCAATCCACGGGGTGCGAGTTCGATTCTTGTCCTTGAGGCCAACTGATTCCAAAGTGTCCTTGGGCAAGACACTTCAATTCAATTCAATGTATTTGTGTACAGTCCTAAATCACAAGAGAAGTCGTCTTGTAAAACATTACAAAGCTGTCGATTCACCAAGAACAGATCAGAGAATCAAACAGTTTGCACACAGGAAATGCAATAAAAACATGACAGACATATACAGTAGGTCATCGGTTCATAGGGATCGGGGTGACCACTGACCACTTCAACCCTAACTCATGTCAAACTCAAGCCCGTGGACCAAATCCGGCCTGAGACCTTTTTTAGTAGTTATTAATCTGACCCCTCCGACCATAAACATTCCTTACAATATACTAAAGTGTCTTGTCTAAGGGCACAACAACAGTTAAGCATTTTACTGCCTCAGCCGTCCCAACTTGGTCTTCTCAAAGGTCTCCCATCACGAAACTAACCAGGCCAGAGATTATTGCCGGGTTACCAAAGTGGATCCTCTATCTTTAATGAAAGTTGATACAGAAACATGGCCTTGTTCTGGTAAAGTATATATATAATTAAGTGATAATCAGTCATAATCCTAACCCTAGTCCTTACCCGAGCCCTAGCCCTGGTCTTAACCCTAGTCCTAACCCCAGCCCTAGCCCTGGTCTTAACCCTGGTTATAACCCCAGCCCTAGCCCTGGTCTTAACCCTAGTCCTAACCCCAGCCCTAGCCCTGGTCTTAATCTTAGTCCTAACCCCAGCCCTAGCCCTGGTCTTAACCCTGGTTATAACCCCAGCCGTAGCCCTGGTCTTAACCCTGGTTATAACCCCAACCCTAGCCCTGGTCTTAACCCTGGTTCTAACCCGAGCCCTAGCCCTGGTCTTGACCCTAGTTCTGACCCAACTCTAATCCTAACCCACATGGGAAAGTGTCAGTCATAGTTAGATGTAGAACGAGGATTTACAAGTGCATAGTAAAAACCAATTAAGAGATTATTAACCATAAATTATACACACATTTCATTTGTTTACTAGTGATGGGTAAACTAAAGTGTGACCCATCATTTTGACTCCCAGATCTGTTGTTCGTGGATGTTTGCAGGTGACATTCCTCTCCTTGTGGACGAGTTTACAGCTGGTTTATCTTGAACCTTGGAGAAACAGTCCTGTCTGTTACAAGCGCAAACATTCCGTCTCCATAATTACACATCGTGCCGTACAGTTTTTATTACCAAACGCGGTCTCGCTCAGTCGCCGGCGCGGATCTGGTTGCACTTAGCGGTGTCTACTGCTCAGGCTCCGGGGCTAAATGACACAAATAAATTTAAAAACAACACTTTGCCTCATGAATACTGCAGCGCTGCATGTGTGCGCATCAATAATTCACCAGGCTCTCATTTATCTTTGCGGGCGACTTATGCACCTGCCGAGGCCGCGCAGTGCGTCCAGTTACACCGGACTGTGTGTGTGTGTGTGTGTGTGTGTGTGCGTATATGTGTGTATATGTGTATGTATGTGTATGTGTGTGTGTATGTGTGTGTGAAACTCTTAAGATTCACATTAATTCCGGCGCAATGAAAAAATATAAAAAATATACAGGAGGTGCATACAGTATACCTGCATGTAAAAGCCAGATCCCATCCCACCTGTGATGCTAAGCAGCGCAGGGTCTGGTAATTACTTTGATGGGAGACCTCTGGGAACATCAGCTGCCACATTAGGGTGGCTGTAAAATACCAAACTGTTGTTGTGTCCTTAGGCAAGACACTTCACCCACATTGTCTAGAATGAGTCTGGTGTATGTGTGTGTGTGTTTGTGTGAATAGTTGGTGGTGGTCGGAGATACTGATGGCACAGACTGGTGGCCTTGCTTCTGTCAGTGTGCCCCAGGGCCACTTTACTTAAGGCCACTGGAGTATGGAAAGTGAATGAATATGTTAAGTGTTATTTTTATCTTATATCTATTTAGTGTTTTTAAATGTGAAATCATATCTTAAGTAAAACAAATATATGGTGATACAAGTATATATGAAGGGTAAAATAATGCTTTCCACCTGTAACTCCCTTTGCTGCCACCAGAGGGAGGAGATTTGTACGTTTAATTATTCTCTCAAATTGGACGTTTCCAGTTATTTTAACCAGTTTCACCTGTTTTTAAAGATAAAGTCTAACAAGCTATACTTAATTCAAATAAAACAGTAAAACATCAAAAGTCCTTCATATTTGTGTGGTATATTGTGTCCCTAACACCAAATTGGTCAACACCAGAAAACTTCCTGCATTCATAATAACATTCTTCCTTGTTTTCCCCGCAGGACGAAGTGGAAGCGCCAGACGGCCGTGGGTCTGGAGCTGTTGGCCGAAGCCGGCAACTACTCGGCGCTGCAGCGAATGTTCCCGTCGCCGTACTTCTACCCCCAGAGCCTGGTCTCCAACCTGGACCCCAGCGCGGCCCTGTACCTGTACCGAGGCCCCTCCGCCGCCCCGCCCCCGTCTCTCCAGCGGCCCCTCGTACCCCGCATCCTCCTCCACGGCCTGCAGGGCGGCGCCGGCGAGCCCCCACCCCCGCCGCTCCCACCCATGTCCGGAGTCCTGTCCCGGGTCACGCAACAGCGGTGAAGAGAGAGAAACGACAAAGACACTGAGCAAAGACTTGGAAAAAAAACCGGAACGGACTTGTGGTGATTCGAGCCGAAGCCAAAACTGACACTGTCCACGCGACGGAAGCAGGCTTTTGTAATAGCTTTATTTCTAAGTTATTTATTTATAAATGTGTACAAATATAAGTTATGTATTTATTTGGTCCAGTATTTTCAGGTGTTTCATTTTCCAGGAGCCGCGGTCTGACCTCCCTATTGTTACTACTCATGGTTATTACGGTTATTATTCTTGTTGGTAGCGGCCAACGGGAGTCTTTTCATCGCGCGACCCCGTCTCCCAACCACGGAAAAGAAATATGGATTTTAAAAGTTGTCGATTCGCCAACAGCAGAAACAGTTGGAACACAGGAAATGCAATTATAACAAACACATAGGAGCCATTGGCCAACAGGGAGAGGAATGACCACTCTCTATTAGAATCAATTTCTTTTTATATAAACTTTTTTCCCCCAATTTTAAAATCCAGGCCACGCTCTTGCCCAGTCTTCCAAGGATTTAAATGGCCTTGTTTATTTAGTTACTGCATTTTGACTGCGCTAAATTCAGGCATGAAAATCTCAGGAGCAAGATCAGCAATTACTTTTAACTTTATGGTATTGGACTATCGCATGCTATACATTACATTAAATCAAAAATTCTCAGGAAAACAACAATACAAATTGATTTAATCCACAATTTGAACCCATAGTGCGTTTAGGAGACAAGATAAATAAGCAGATGGTTGCGTTTTCCTGTATTCAAATTCTCTGTAGTGTATTTGGTGCAGCGTTGGTTCAATCCAAATAGTAAACTAATGATTTTAATTTTGTCTTCTGAAACGAGATGAGTTTTTGATTCACGCGATTAAACATGACACAGACCAAACCAAACGTACGTCATTCTGGAAACTAGAAACTCAACTGAGAGACGAGCAATAAGGCAAGTTTATTTGTATTGCACAGTTTTTACGCACGGCTACTCAATGCTCAACAAAAGAAAAAAATACGTTAAGATATTGAAGTTAATTTTAGTTACTACAAGTACATTTAGTCTGTAGTTTTCTTGTCATGAATTATGGACTAAATACAAATAAATTACTTTTTATGTCTGTAGAAATTCTTGGGACTTTGGGAGACCGGGTGGCGCTCCGAGCTGTAGTTCTGTAGAGAATCCAAAGCGACGTTCTTTTTGTAAATCTGTCATGTTTTTATTCGTTCATAAAGTTGTAAATAAGAATATTTTGCCTTTTATTGGAAAGATCTAAAGCTCTCCTCCAGGTCCAGCAAGCAATCGGTACAAACGCTCTTTCACGAGAATTATAACGTGACATTTTGAGGCTGAAATCCCACTCTGAATGTTTGAATCTGTCATGTCCTCTGGTGATAAAAACATGTATATTACAGATTTTGTGGAGTGGTTAATGTATTCAGTTTTCCATTTATTTTGGAAACCAGGATTTTTTTTATTATATTTATTTATTTTCCAAATTTCTGTTCTTTTTAGTTATATTGCAATATTTTTTTTTTTGTGGGAGGGGCTGGAGTTGTACATTCCCGGCAAATTTCAAGGGATTTGATGTAAAAGAGAAGTACTTTTATAAATGTGCAAATAAAAGTCTTTGATTTAAAACGTGCATTGTTGCCACACGTCTGTTTGGGTCTGTTTGGATCTACCGTGTGGAGAAATAGGGATGTTTGATTTCAATCTGGAGAGACTACAAGAGACAAGATGTATTTATTTGCGAGTTTGTTTGTAGATTTTTGTTGTGGCGCATAGGCCCTGGCTTTGGCCTGGCTCGGTTACGATCGATGAGTGTAGATTTTGATCCTGGAGCATAAAGGCTGGTGGCAACAAAGCAAAGGTGGGGAGTTGGGGAGGAGGTGGTGAGTGAGTAATGTTTATTTATTTAGCACATTTTACGAACCAAGGTTGCCAAAGCGCTTTACAATGTTCAGAAATCAGATATTTTTACATTCGCATCAAAGCCTCCATTCAACACCGTCCATTCCATCCTTCATTCACTACATTCAGACCTATTGTACATGTTTTTAGTGGTAGGTGAAACCGGAGCACCCGAAGGGAACCTATACGCAATGCGATGACATGCGTGGGTAGAGAAGTCAGTTCGACGGCTTTTAGGTTTGGAGGTGTAGGTTTAAGTTTTTTTTTATTAAGGACAGTGTAGTTGCATTAAAAAAGGCTGCACCAGATTTAGCACCAGCTACTTTCCATCTGAGGTCCTAACAACACAATTTTATGAACATACAGGTCCATAAAAGTGCAAGTAACCAACATATATAATTAAATACAGTCCAATATGACGCAATAAATTAGCATTCCTCAGCATGTGTCATGTTTGGTCTCTATAACTTTGTGACTTTATTTCTATGGAAATGATTCCATTAGATATTTTATAATTTTTTGCTGTTGCTTTTTTCAAGTGCTAAAACTGGTGAATATTAAACTGTTTGTTGAAAGGAAAAGGCTAAAGACCAAATGCTAACTCTTGCAAGTAAACAATGTTGCAATGGTAACTAGCACCATTCTGGTGGAAAACGGATCAGAACTGGATCAGAACCAGTCCCAAACCTTAAAAAGTTAGTTACCGCAGATCCAACAAAACTCCTCACATGAAAAAAAAAAAAGAAAAAAACAATATATATTTCATAAAAACAAGAAAAAATTGGTACATTGTGAATTGGGTGGCAGCTCTGATTGCCACCACCCCTGACCCAGAAATGGATGAAGAAAGGGGTGAAAATGAATTGAAAAAAAAAATAATCAAAAGAGAAAAAAGCCTCATATAGAAACAGAAGTTATGAAGACCAACAATGTACATGAGCTTAGTCACACACTTCTGAAACTAAAAGCCGTCAATTAGACTGCTCTGGAAGTTCTAGTATTAAAAGTGAGTGACTTGAGAAAAGCGGGGCAAGCGGGGCAAGACGGGGTTCTTGCCCCGTCACCTCCGACCAGAGCCTTCACTGTGTGTCTCGCCTTCAGTGTCTTTCAGCTGCGTCTGCGCTCAACAACCACTGCGCCCCCCCCACCACACCCGCGCCGCCTTTTCCATAAACAATGCACGAGATTAAATATTTATGCGCGCGCAGCAATTGTTTAAAGTGCTCTAAATGATCACCATTTGGAAATTGATTGCTTCCACACTCGCACTGCTCGACCACAAACGCAGAGAGAGGGAGAGACAGGGAGAAAGGGAGAGAAGGAGAGGGAGAGATGGAGAGGGAGCAAGGGAGAGGGAGAAGAATAGAGAGGCCCTGGAAGTGGAAGCTCCAGTGCCAAGCAGTCCCAACAGCTGGTGTGCGGGCCGAGGCTGCAGCATGGCGGGCCTAGAGAGTGGGACAGGTGGCCAGCGGACCCTCCAACATCCACCCCCCCACCTCACCCCTCACCTCACCCTCTCCCCTCACCTCACCCTCTCCCCCACCCTCCTCACTGCTCCTTTAGCCCAGAGTAGCGCGCAGACACGGGCAGAAGAGCCTCGCGGAGCAGGTTAACCCAGGGACAAAAGACTCGTAATAGGTTTTAATTGAAAGTCGATAATCGCTCAAGAGGCCACGCCCCCCGCTGACACACACCTCTCAGGAGGCACAACTTTTAAGCTGCTTTTATGACATACAAAAACTCTGCCAATGTAGCATCACAACATTATCCTTTAGTCAAAAGCTTCTCAGCAAGAAGTTTTGAATCCCAGTCGGAAAAACAATGCCTTTGTGAGTGGAGTTTGCATGTTCTCCCCGTATCTGCATAGGTTTCATCTGGGTGCTCCGGTTTCCCGTCTCTTCGAGGTTTCCCACTTTCCCATTGTATTTTGTTTTTGAGTCGTTCCTTGCAGATACAGAAAGGTTGAAGTACATGCGGGATATTTAAGGACATTTTTCATGACTTCGAGGCTCAACACAGAACACTGTCCCATAAAGATAAAGTTATATGTACTAAATCCTTTCTAACTTTGATGTTTTTCTTTGTGCATATTTGTAAACTTCCAATCCATCTATGGCTTAGTTTATGGTAAGTTATTGGCCACGTTAAGATTAAGATTAAGAATAGGAGATCCTTTATTTGTCCCACAGTGGTGAAATTTTAGTATTGCATCACCATGACAGAACAGTAGGAGGAGGAGCACACAACAGAATAATCACTCTATACTAAAATAAAATAACATCACTAAATTAACAAGTATAAAGCCTCTGTGATTAAGAATTGTAGAGAAAAATGAATACATAAAAGGAGGGGGGCCTTGGCTGATTTTTCCACTTTCCTTTCCCTTCAAACCTCGCCCATCAAAGTCCATTTACTTGTAGGATGTCAGTGCTTAGACAAACGCTTTAATAGCTTGTAATTGAAAGTCTATAATGGCTGTGATCGCCCTCCCTCCCCCCCGCTGGCCCCCTTTAAGCACGGCACCTGTCGCTCTGACCGGGCCGCGATTATCGGGCGGAAAATGCCATTAAAAATACAGAGATCGCCTCCCACAAAACCTCATTCTAAACCCATCAGGAGCTGCGTGACCGATCCGCGTAACGACGGCCCCGTGTGGAACAGCTGATGAGATGCGCGGAGGAGAGGGGAGGAGGAGGGGGAGGAGGGGGAGGAGGGGGAGGGGGGGAGGAGGGGGAGGAGGGTGGGGGAGTGTTTGCATGAGAAAGGACTTAATGAAGTGCGGGGAGAGTCCATGAGTTTCCAAAAGACCTCTTCTTCTGCAGCGACTGCGCAGGAGGAGGGAGAGTTGGTCAGGCCTAGCTCTTCAATTCAATTCAATTCAATGTATTTTTGTGTTGCCCTCGTGATATTTCATAACACTTTTAAGCAACTTTTGTTAAAGTTAAAACTCATCATTCTATCAATGTGCAGAAGCCAGTACTTTCCCCTTGTTTTGTCTATCTGAAGGCCAAGCTACACAGCATTTTTTTTTTTACACAAAATGTGATTTTTTTTTTCAAGCCAAAACTGAGAAACCTCAAGAGAATGCATCTGGACCAGCACTTGGACAATCTGCACAGCCCCTGATTCCAGTCAGGCTGTGAGCTGCTGAGACATGGACAATACCATCGTCCTCTTTTGCATGGACATGATTTGGAAAAATTGGATTACACAATTTGGACATAATTTGGACTGAATTGAATTGCTGAATCTGGAAACTGAAGCTGAAACGTGTGATTGAAAGACACGTCACAGAAGAATTCATGGCTCGACACAAATGCAGCCTGAAGAAACCAACACGGAGAAGTGGGAGAGACTGTTTTCAAAGCAATATCTGGAACCACCATCGACTGATGAAGTTTGGTATTTTACTGAAGATTGACGAGTTTTATGAAAGATCTGAACATGTTTTATGAGTTTTCTGAGTTTTTGAAGTATTCCGAGTTCTGAGTTTTTTGAGGTACCGAGTGAAGTACCGAGTGAAGTACCGAGTTTATGAGTTTTGAAGTATTGAGTTATGATGTTATGTTGCTGTTTATTGATCCTGATGGTCACACGTGAATGTGTGACCAGAGGGGGGAATGTGAGATTTCATAACACTTTGAAGCAACTTTTGTTAAAGTTAAACTCATCATTCTATCAATGTGAAGAAGCCAGTACTTTTCCCTTGTTTTGTCTATCTGAAGGCCAAGCTACATGGCACCGTGGAAGCTGCTGATTGGAGGTCTCCATGCCTCCGCTCTGTATAATACACTTGCATTGTATTGTATCTGTTGTTTGTGCTGTCTCTACCATCGACAATAAAACATGTCTTCTGTCGGAATTTATGACACGATCCCAGACTTGGCACATCTTCTTCACCCTGAATCACAACAGACGTTATCTTGGAGGACTTTACAAAATTGTCGATTTGCCAACCCAGATTAGAGAATAAAACAGTTCAGACATAAGATGCAATGATAAAAAAAACACATAGAGCCTTTGGTCCATAAGTGGCAGATGACCAATGCCCATACATGTTATAGTGAAAAAGAGAGGACCACCCTCACTCAGCCAATCAGCTCACAAGCATCATTCTGTATGTAAACAATGTGTTCTAATATGTTGCTGTATGTTTTATCTGTCTTGATATCAACCTGCCATTGGACTACGAATAAAAATTAGCCTACATGGAGAACTCTGGCACATTTACATGTTGAAAAACACATGTTGATTAATGTGCACTGCCCCAATACAAAAAGACTGTGTTTGATGGTCTCATTTGTTCACACCATTTTACTTTTTGAGGATTATTGCTGTTGGGACAAACAAAATGCATTATCTATGAATAAAAAATGATGTACCCCAGCTTGACTGCAAAGTCTCTATGGTTATTAGCACATTGAGCTAAACAGAACTCAGAGCTCACTTGTTTAAGTGAGTTCTGGATCTACAGCGTCCGTTTGTGGGATCCCTCTCTCAATCAGGGCCTCCCCGAGGTTACTCACTTATTTCCCACTGTTTTTTGTTGTTGTGGGCCCTTGGCGATGCAGGAGGGTCCTAGGACATTTATAGACATTTATTTACATTGGTTTGCCAATGAACATTTATTGGTCGCCATATTTCCTTTGGATCAATGGCTCAAATGTGTTTGTTATTATTGCATTCTCTGTTCAAACTGTTTGAATCTCTGATCGGTTGTTTGTGAATCCAAAACTTTGCAAAAGACCTCCCTGACAACTATTGTGATTTATGGCGTTATACAAATATGTTTTATTTAATTGGAAGTTACACAAGACTCCACATCTCGGCATAAACTCATAGAAGATAATGTCTCTGTTCGTACTTTTTAGGAGCGACTGGGAGAGGGCCCTGACTCAGCTCTGGTGCTCAGACCCAGTGCTCAGACCCGGGCCATTAGCAGAGTGTCGCCTGGAGCAGCAGCGTGTGATCGTCCAAAAGAGATGACGGCGAATCGGCTCTTACTCCAAAACCTGGTGAACGTTCCACACTGTTCAGACGAGTTCAGAGACTTAACCTGTAGAGCATACGCCATGTTGGAATGCTCAGCTGTAAAAGAGAGAGAGAGGGAATCCAACTGTAAATGAAGAGGTCATGGGCAAAAACAGGAATCTGCTTGAGTCAAAAAGTTGTGTTCCTCGATCTACAATCTTCACCATGTTTTGTTATTGGGAGTAAATTTGAATGGGTTTGATCAAGAAGGGGTGAAACTTTACTTGTATTACACTGAAAAAGATTGGGCTCTTTCAAAAAAGTTCTTGTCAATGTGCAAATTCTTTCGCATAGTTCTCTAACGGCACTTATCTGTTTTTGCAAATGAACTACAGTATTCAATTGTACTGGAGATCAGGGGTCTCCAACCCAAACCAACAGGGGGCCTAACGAGGTTAGTGTGTGTTGCACGCGCAGAGATAGAATCAAAGCACTAAAATTGTTTAGCTCCTGCAGGTGAATATAGCCATATTTGAAACTGTGCATCTTCTCATTCTTTAGCATTAACAGAAGAGAAAGTAGACATTTTGGCTCGTTGAACAGAGATAAAAACAGGATAGCGAAGAGTCAAGCGTTTGTTGGAGAGTTTGTTTGTAGCTCATCATTTTCATTCGGGACTTTTTATAATCATGAAAGTATGTTGACCAAATACTGGACTAAAAGCAGTGAGGCTGTGTTTTATGGACTGGGTTTGATAAGGTTTACTTTTATTGATTGTTTATTGCATTCAGGATTCAATGTTTATGGCAAAATAAATGATGTGGTTGTTGTCTTGATAAAAATTAGCTTTAAAACAACATGTGTGTATCTCAGTGGGGCAGCGCTGATAACTACGCACTGAAATGATTATTATTTTGGTGTTCACTCGGAGGCCACTACATACGTTTAAGACCCCTGCTGTAGATGACAACGTAGGCTTTTTCAACCCGGGACAACAGTGGGAAAGGTTTGCATGTTGTTTAGATCTGTGTTGGATTTTCACCATGGGAAAGCAGCATGACATTTGCCAAAAATGGGATTTACGTATCAAAACAATTGTATAATGTTCCAAAGTTTGAGCTTTCAGTTTTCGAAAGTGTGTAGACTGGGACCAGAGCTGTCAGACTGGTTTGGGAGAAACACCGAATAGAGTCCGTTTTTGTCGTGTACTCCTAATACTTACGCTTTGGAAACATATTCAGCCACATTTAAGTGTTCTATATAAATAAACTCTCTTCCCTACACCATTTCCATCAGATGCTAGGTCCTCTACCACAATCTACCAGACTATAAACCGCTACTTTTCTCTACTTCCTGCGGCCTATATAGGGGTGCAGCTAATATATGTATTGTTTTTATGGTAGAGTTGGGCTTTTGTCAGATCGGTTTATGAACTTATTATTTTGATTTTGAAGTTTAAATAGCTATATAGGACACTTGTTTATTGTCAAAATAAAGGAAGGTGAGTAAATCATGTTGTGACCAGTGAAGTCAATAATTCCCTTGACTGACGTGTTCGAGTTGATGCAGAGGCATGACAACAGATCTCCAAGTTTTAACATCTGTATTTAATTATCTTTACAATCAGATACAGAAATTCCAACAAAGAGGGCTCCTAAAACTATGCATGTCCCTGGCTCGCCCTCGGCTCATTCTCCTGTGTCCTCTCAAGCCAGAGCATTATCAGTCCATGTTCAGGAAGCAGGGGGCGTGTCGTATCAGGCAGGACTTGGGTCCGGCCTCTTCCATCATGTCCCCTCTGTCTGCCGTACCTTAAACAGAATCATTCACACACACTACCACTCCCCAAATTTATTACTTCTTTGAGATAAGGCAGAAGGCTCTCTGGGTCCCCCTCCTTCAGGATTAGCAGAATCCCCCCCCAGATTACCTATCATTAACTCACCCATGCACTTTGGACTAACAAAGGAACATGGGGAAACCAGGTCTTTTTGCTTTAGGAAAAGACAGTTCAAATCAGGGTCAGCCAATATTCACATCTGCATAGTTAAAATATACAACAGTTTCCCTCTTTTGACCTGATTAAAAAATTAGGTCACAATCCACATCGTCGTTTATCATCAATACTTGTGCTTAGTTCCGGCTTGATATCTGTGAAGAGTTAATACAGAAAGAATACAACACACAACCACATTCGAAACATTCCTTCACAAAACTCTTTGATGACCACCGCTGTGTCATTCTGATTCTTCATCATTAATCAAATTGGTATTATCGTTACAGGAGCTAATCTATTTTAGCAGGTTTCTCTGGGGTCAGTCCCTATACAACGGTATTTTGATTCTCTAATCTGTTGCTGACAAATCGACAGCTCTTAAAATTCTCAAAAATACCTAAATATCTACTTTTGTGCTATATTCAAATTAACCAAAATGCTTTTAAATGTTTTTGAATCTCTGTTGGTTCTAATCTATCTCATTAATCTAAGCTACATTAATCTAGGCTACACTCATGAACATTATCTACTTTTGAAGTAACTACTTTTGGACATAATATGAAGGAAATGGTCTTTTTACCGTTTGATATTGGCCCTGTCTAAAAATAATCTCTATTTTTGAAAGCATCTATCTATTTTACACTCTATTGTGACTCCAAATCTTGGTTGTAGTTTGAGCCAAAGCATATTCCCAATTTTTGAGTTCTGATTGTAACAATTGCATTGGCAATAGACGATTTTTCATTGGCTGGTTCTTGTTCTGCAAATCACTATTCTATGTATTGTATTTCAGACAATTCCAAAAACAACACAGTCGTTCTCCAATATTAAAAACATGAATCTATTCAATTTGCCTGAAAGGGAGCGGGAGGAAGAGAACTATTTTAAAACCGTTCTCTACGATTATATGGCTATGAAATTAATTATTTAATAAACAAAAGCACATTCATGGCTTCTGTCCGCTGCTTATAACTGTTTAAAGAGTTGTCCCAAACTTAATATGTGTAAATACATCAGCTGTTTGTAATAAACAATAACATTTAACCTGTTCTCCAATGGAGCAGCTCAGAGGCTGCATCAAGAGCAATGTTATATTTGAGCTATTTTTAGATTTAAAATTGTGTTAAAGCCTGTCGTTCTATGTCTGCATTTTAATACTACTCTCTATAAACACCTCTGCACCAGTTCCTACAGATGTGGAAAACAGAAACATCTAAAATCTGACTCCATTTGATTCCTTTTTACTTTAGTTATTAGAACAATTTGACCTTATTGATACTTATTTCCACAATAGAACTATTTTGATTATTCACTAGTCTAACTATTATTACTATTGTTTATTCTGACACCTCTTCCTAGCGACCTTTCAACCTATAGCTCCTCGAATCCAATGACATTATAGCTCCAGACTATTTCATTCTATTCTATTATTGTATGATCTATTATCTTAAAGAGTAGATCTGTTTGATGTTATAAGCGCTATTATTTCTCCTTTTAAATTTGCACAACACTAAATTTAGAATGACCCCCTATGGGACAAATATAGAATTTTATTTCATTTTGGCAACTCCGAAAATTACTTAATAATTTTCCCATTTTGCTTTTTTAGGCTGCCCTTTCTATTATTTATTTGTTCTTGTAAATATATGTTTTACACTTCTTTCTAATGATTTAGAAGGTTAAGGACCATGACCACCTATGACAATAACATTACTATACTCCCTCTGTTGGTCGTGGTCCAAAGTATAAAACATGCGTCTGTGTGTGTGTAGATTACTGTTCCAATCATCTTCAGTTGTTCCTCCCGGATCGTCCTCAATTCATATTGTGGGCTTTGGTGCCAAAGTAGAGGCTCATTTTCCTTATGATCCATACTACTGTGTTATCCCTGAAGCAGGTGTAGTTTATCTGTCATCTGAAAAACAAACATTAGAACACAAGAAACGCCCACTTTCCTCTCTTCGCATGGTGCGGCCTGTCAATCAATCCAATTGGGCAAAACATAACTGCATTGACAGACGGTGTGTGGCATCAGGGCAGAGGCTGTAGCCAAATACAGACTTAACAATATGTATGTTTCTAATTTTATACTCCCCTAAATGTGAATTACAAACCAAAGTTGTCCTCCGCCCAATGACCGCTCACTGCGGTTGGACCGAATCACTGTCCGGACAAACAGCAGAGGGAGGGGCTCCCAGTACCTTCAGCAAGGTATTCATCTCAGAGTACTTTCTCAGAGTACTTTCCTCAGAGTACTCATCCCAGAGTACTCTCACTTTTACACCTGTTCAATAAAGCTTGTCATCTTTGAATCTCTAGTACTTACACCGTATGCTGTTGACAAAAAATAATTATTCCATGATCACATTAAAACATTACAGAAAACTTTTGTTATTCCATTCTCCGTTCAGCACTCCTCATTTCACAACACACTCACATCGCACTCACAACACCCCACGTTAGTATTGGTCCAGTTTGTTAAGGTCAACGTAGTGTATTGGACATGACGCACAAACATATAACATACACAAACATATAACATACACAAACATATAACATACACAAACATATAGACAACACAAGAGGCCTGTAATTTTAACTTTGTTATATTTTTCCATGTCCAATTACAATTGTCTCATGAGCTATTTTATAGTTGCAACTTTCAGAGCCTGCAGAACATGCAAAGCTTTGAGAGATTTTTCCTAAAAGGATCCATTTCAAACTTTAGTGTTTAAACCACGTGGTCTTTACTCGGGCTTGTCACAAACTGTGTCCCCTATATTTTTAATGAGCTCTTGTTACTAAAAAAAACTCATGCACGTGCAATAAATGTTTTTCCCTTTTTTTTTTTTAAAGCCAGTTCGGATTCCTTAAAAATGTAAATTAGTTTCAAACTTTAATACTTCACCTTTGTTTCACGTTCATGTGGAGAAAAGACCATTGTTTTATGTGTGTGTACTTGCACCAATCATGTCTCAGATAAACGGCCAACAGTTATCAAAGACATAATTGTCCTAATTGTTTCTAATTTAGCTATTTGGAAGAGAAACATGTCATAAAAGATTTCAAAAAATGTCCCTACATCTTTGTTTTCAACCAATGAACAGTGTTGCGTCTATGTGTTATCAGAAATGATCCAATATCACCTTTAGCCAAAATTCAGAAATGCTTTAAATCATTTTTCAAACTTTAATTGTCTGAACAAACCATTTTGTACTAAATGCAGCGTCCATTAAAAGCTGCAGTTCTCTTTCTAGCACCAGTTTCATCTGTGCATGTGATTGTTCTTAAATGAGAAACGAGCCACGGTTCAGAGGTTGAAAACACTGCTTTAAATATCCGTATTACCAAGATCATGCAGTCAAAATCAATAATTCTAAACTTCTCCGTGTCTATAACTTTAAATAATACTAGTTTCAATAATAGAGCTCCTCTACTTTAAATATACTGCTGTTCTAATCTCCTTGTGTCTCATGCTAAAGCAAGAGTCGAATTAATTTTAACGATTGTCCTGTATTCTTTCATGCAGCTAAATGTGGTGTTATGAACGAATGACCTAGCTAAATGTGTAAATATGACTTAATATGTCTCTGTGCGTTTGTTGTCTGTCTGTATATTTACCTTCTGTGTGTCTCATTTAGGCCAGCCACGTCTTCCTCAAATGTCCGTTAATGTCTTTCTTTTACTCATGGCGTCTTTCAATGTCTTTTGTCTCATAGTGTCCAATGTCTTTGTCTCCATGTCTTTTTTCTTCTTCTTCCAACAATCACTTTCTTTCTTCTTCCGATAACTCTTTCTCACAATGTCTTTCTTCTTCTTTCAACAATCACTTTCTTTCTTCTTCCGATAACTTTTCCTCATAATGTCTTTCTTCTTCTTTCATATCTGACGCACCCAAATGTGTCGTGTCCTTCTTCTTCTTGTTTGGTTTTCCGGCGGTTGGCGGCCTATTCTTCGCATTACCGCCACCTTCTGTTTTGTGGATGGGACAACACTCAGTTTGTGAAAAAGTCTGCGGTCTTTTCTTTGCCTCCTCACAGGCAGGAGAAGTCTTCTTCGAGAGTTCCTGTTAGCTGCTGCAGCCGATGCTGCCCCCTGCGACCCGCAGGGAGAGGGGGAGACGCTGATGATGATGATGATGATGCTCGGTTGTGGTTTGTGGCAGGGACGATTTTTGGCCAAATGAAACAGACAGAAGTTTTCTCGGAAAAAACAGACAAACAAGAAACACAAACAAGTGTGTTAATTACCATACCAAACCAATGATTAATTACAATTCAAAATAAACCTATGAAATAATTACTATTAACATTTTAAACATTAAATTCTGAAAACCAAATCTGCATTCAACTACTATCCTAAGCCCTATTTTTCCAAAAGTATAATGCTCTCTAAGATCATTCTAACTTTTATATCACCAAAATGTAGGGAAAAAAAAACTTGTCTAGACGCCTTGGAGATAAAAAATAAAATAATGCCTCTTTATAATCTAACTCAAAGTTCTGTGATCCTATGACTCCATGTCAGTAACATTATCGTGTGTATAAATGTAATTTTCTACAAAAAATTCTTTCTTCACGAGAGAGAGAGAGAGAGAGAGAGGGGAGAGAGAGAGGACAGAACGAGGGAGGGGAGGGGCCTCCCGAACAAAGGAAGCATGGAGTCAAATACTTTTCTCGTTTTTCTCGTGACAAGGTTCTAAATCAGTGGTAAAAGTTTTTCTCACGTCAAACGACACTTTACATTTTATCCTTAAATACGTCAGTAATGGAAAACATTACTATTTGCTTACATGAGTAATAGTCCCAGCAGAATCTCTTTTTTTTTTTTTGATTCTCTGTGACTATTAAACATTACATCAGAATAAGAGAAAAACTTCCATAACTGATCATTTCTTCACATGAAACTCGTATACTACAGCCAAGAGGCTCTCTTTTTCCTCATTAATCAGATCATTATTATCAGAATCCACATTTTAAATACTTGGCTTTTCTTCTGTTTAAATTAATTGTGCCCTTTTCCCCGCCCCCGGGGGATATAGAAGGTTTTATTATCCTATCACTTCTGACCCTAACTATCCCTATCTCTCTAATCCTATTTATCTAAACAGTTGTGCCTCTTTTGCACTTATACCCCTGTGGCTCTTTTCATCATCTGTTCTGTTTTTTAAGGAGGGACCAATGCTTCCCCCAAGGTTAAAACGTCTAAACCTGACTATTGTTCTATCGCGTCCGATAGAACGCCCCGTCACGGCGGTCGCCTGGCCACGCTGCAGTCCGTCGAGCCGAATTCTCTCTCTCTCTTCCATTTAAAACAATGTGCAGATTTTCAAAAGTAACGATCCACTTACCTCTTTCGAAGAGAAGAGAGAAGAGAAGAGAGAATTCTCCCGGCCCACGGACCCAGTCTATATTTGAGCTCATCTCTGTCTTTCCCCTGCACCATCACGTCGGGGTCACCAAATGAAGTCAATAATTCCCTTGACTGACGTGTTCGAGTTGATGCAGAGGCATGACAACAGATCTCCAAGTTTTAACATCTGTATTTAATTATCTTTACAATCAGATACAGAAATTCCAACAAAGAGGGCTCCTAAAACTATGCATGTCCCTGGCTCGCCCTCGGCTCATTCTCCTGTGTCCTCTCAAGCCAGAGCATTATCAGTCCATGTTCAGGAAGCAGGGGGCGTGTCGTATCAGGCAGGACTTGGGTCCGGCCTCTTCCATCATGTCCCCTCTGTCTGCCGTACCTTAAACAGAATCATTCACACACACTACCACTCCCCAAATTTATTACTTCTTTGAGATAAGGCAGAAGGCTCTCTGGGTCCCCCTCCTTCAGGATTAGCAGAATCCCCCCCCAGATTACCTATCATTAACTCACCCATGCACTTTGGACTAACAAAGGAACATGGGGAAACCAGGTCTTTTTGCTTTAGGAAAAGACAGTTCAAATCAGGGTCAGCCAATATTCACATCTGCATAGTTAAAATATACAACACCAGTTAAAGAAGTCGGCTCTTTGCTGCGTTACAACATGAAAACCTGTGGCCTGTTTTCCAATGCAGCCTTTATGTAGACAAAATTCGTTTTCAATTTTTTATTTTATTTTAGCTAGTGCGGCTTAAATACAGGTGCACCTAATAGAGCACACAGGGGACATTGGTCATCTGCCCCTTATGTGTTTTTAATCATTGCATTTCTTTTGTCTATTGTTTGATTCTCTGATCTGTGTTGGTGATATCTCGAGGGTTTTGGGAAGTCCTCCAAAATAACCAGTGTTGTGATTTAGGGCAATGCAAAAATTTTATGAAATTGAAATTATGGTATTAATCTGCAAGCAAAGTTAGTTCGTATTGTATTTGTCCTGTAGAATCTCGTTTTCCTTCAGACTGAGCAGGTTCTTTGAGAGATCTCTGCTTGTGTTTTTTTTGCCACCCGAGTTGTGGACGGGTGCCTGGGGACAGATGATTGTCCTCGCGGCGGGGGGTCGGCGGATCACACCACACATATTATTCAATCAATACTTTGTGGAGGCGATACAGCAGCAGCAGCAGTCATCTCACACGGCTATAAATGTAAGAATAACACAAACACCCCCAGGCCCTGACCCCCAAGGCGCCGCTCTGGCTTCGCACGGGACAGGACTCCAGGGAACACAGCCACATAACAAGACAAGGGGAAAAAGTTTCAAAAAAGTTATTCCAGTCTGACGCTACAAAATAAAAATACAGATGCTGTACATTTCAGTGTTTAAGGCAGGGGTGCTCACACTTTTTCAGCATGCGAGCTACTTATAAAAGGATCAAGTCAAAATGATCTACCTACTACAAAAATGCAAATCATATATTTATTTCAAAAAATATTCTTTATACCTACAATATATGTTTATGTACATGCAAAACCGCATGAGCCAATATAGCACAACACAACACAATTACCTATGTACATTTTTAGTCATTACCCGAGTTTACTCTTATGACTGAATTGAATCGGCCAGGGAGGCATAGTCCGGAAAATTGGTGGTAACTCGCTGACAAGTTTGTCGTGGTTTAGCTTTCCTGCACTGAGCGCGGTTGTTTGCGCATGTGCAGTCACCTAAGTGTCAGTAAAACATTACTGAGTAAAACACAGATGTCATTTGACTGTGGTGCCATGTCCATGTGCCATGCCTGTTTTTTTTTTAAATACAAATATTTCCCCTCCTCAGTTTATAAAATAATTTGCATCCACACATCTGCGTTATCAATCACATTCGTAACATTCCAAACATGTGCGTCTCTTACGTCCTGTCCTGCGTTGGGGAAAAACACGGAAGTGGGCGGAGCTTTGATGCAAAGACGTATGTTTACAAGCACTGACCCCGTTCTCAGCCCTGGTTTGGTTGTGGTTTAGTCCTGGTTTAGTCCTGGTTTGGTTGTTTTCGAGCGTGAGTCCCCGCGATCACTTTGCTGCTCTCTGATGTGGAGCGAGGATGTTCGCTGCTGCGAGCATCTCACAGCGAACAGTTTTTAAGGTAGTATGATCCATGCTTCAGTGATCAGAGGAATTTAGGGGGGTACTGTGGCGAGCGAGAACGCAAAACTCCAATTATCTCTGTCTACACACAAATGCATTAACGGAGTTTTCAAAAATCTCCACTTTGCCCGGAGTTTTTTGTATATATTCGTTTAGAATGTGTAATTTTTTATTTATTTAATGCGATCTACCAATACTACCTTTGCGATCGACTGGTAGATCGCGATCGACGTATTGAGCACCTCTGGTTTAAGGTATTAGAAAAGTCCCTGTGCTCCTCAAAGTCCCAGCAGGAGACCCGTCCCTGTGCTCCTCAGAGTCCCAGCAGGAGGCCAGTCCCTGTGCTCCTCCTAGGCCCAGCCAGAGGCCAGTCCCTGTGCTCCTCAGAGTCCCAGCCAGAGGCCAGTCCCTGTGCTCCTCAGAGTCCCAGCAGGAGGCCAGTCCCTATGCTCCTTAGAGTCAGAGTTGGTTCATTCCGTGTCCAAAATCGCAAGAGAATGTATGTACTGACTTTCTTGAACTTACCTGTTACAACATTATTTCCCTCTTCAGTCACAGACCTGGGTTTGTTTTTAGCTCCATCCACGCAAATATCAGAGACTTCTGGCAGAAAACTTGTTGATGTCCTTGCGATTATTTACTTATTACTTATTACATCATCACAGTAGATTTCTCCATTGAAAAAAAACCTTTTGCCCATTAATTAGTCAGGTGAAATTACTTTCTTTGCAACAGGTGATTTTCAAAACTCCCTCTGGTGGCAGCATTGGGAGTTACAGCCAGAAAGTATGTTTTACCTTTCATACTTTTATCACTATATATATTCTACTCAAGACACATCATTCCAGACTCTAAAACATGAAATGACAAAGTATTGTCTCATTATCATTTTCATCAAGCATAAATAATGTGTGATATTTCTCCTTTTTTTGTTTTTACCTTGAGACTTGTATCACCCATTTTTCTACTTAAGACGAAGTTCACATTCTACAACATAAAATAACAATGTTTAACATCTATTTTTTTCCTGGTTTATACCTTGTTTGTATTAGATTTACAGATTAGACATAACTTGAGAGTTATGATTTGCTTTGGGTTACATTGTGCTATGGAAATAAAGATATTTACTCATATTTGTCTAGAAGGATTTTCACCTCTCCGCTTTTTGAAGAAAAAAAAACTCTGGTCTTCTTTGACGAGCACATGTCATCAGTATCATTAACAAATCGAAGGACCCATTGTCTTGATGATCCACAAAGAAGTAGAATATCCTCCAAGATACCTTTAAGTAAGTTTCAAACCTCAAAAAATAAAAACCACGTATTAAAATCTAGTTCCTCTCTCTAAAAACAGTTTCTTCCATCACTAGTTTTCACCTCTGTTACATTTTTAGAACAGCATTTTCAGCCTAAAGTGTCAAAAAGCGACTCCCAAATCTCTCTATTACTCCAAAAATAACATGTTTGGCGTCTGATTTGTTTTACTTTCTTTCTGCTGGGAGAAAAAAAGATAAGTTTATAAGTCTATGGATATGAAATTTCTCTGAATAACGGAGAAATTCAAAAAAACATGTGTATATTATTAACCAAAATCTAAAACAATGGAGAGGAGAAAGCTTTCAGAAGAGGAGGGCCCAGCCTGGACACATTTACTATTTATAAGTGCTCGCTCTTGCACTGGTTCTAAAGGGGGGGGGGCTCATTTGAAAGTGGGTGGAATTAGAGCGACCGGGCCCTTTCCCTTGGACCCCCCACCGGCCATGAGGTCACTGACCAGGGCCCCCACTGACTCATAAACATAAAGGGAGGAGAGAGCATCAATAAGACATGAGGAGTGGGCCGCATGTATTTTTAAGAGCAAATTCTGTGTGATGCCGGGCAGAGGGCAGAGCCGGACCCGGTCTTTGTGTGAACCGAGTGTGAGTCCGGGTCTGCGTCCACTGGTGCAGGAGTGGTGCAGGTGAAGAGAGGCTTCCACTGCCCACAGCTCCTCAGACTCGTGCAGGGATGAAAGATTTATCCGAAAAATGAAATACCAATTTGAATGGCTGTGTGTAGGAAACTGAGATTGTTGTTATGGCAGTAGGTAAAGCATACAGCATCATTTAGAGCTGGGGGTAAAAAATACATGTTGTTTGTCAAAAAAGTGTGAAAAAATCAGACCACAACATGCAATATTCTTCTTTTGTGTGAGAAGGAGTCAATAAATGACACTTTGGGCTGAAAGCTGAGAGTTGATTGGCTGAGTGAGGGTGATCATGTCATGTGGGTTAATCGAAATGCGCCTGAAAATGTAAAAGATTTAATAAAAGTGAACACAAAATCAAAAATCCAGAGTAAACAACAAAAGGTAACCAAACAGTGACTGAGGAAAAGAGGTAAAACAGACGAGGAATGACTATTTATTCATTTATTTTCACATCACCAATACATTACATTTTGTGTGTGTGTGTTTTTTTTGTGATTTGTGAAATAAACTGATTTCCCAAAAAGCTCTGCAAAGCTTATAAAATAGGGTCCCACATTTAATGACAGAACAGGGAGTGAAAAGAGCAACACAGGGGTTGAATACACGAGACAAACGAGATACAGATGAGACAGATGACGGCGGGGCAAGTAATCAGGAAACAAGAAGTAGAACTAAAGATACAGAGGTAGCAAATTACAAAATAAAACAGGAAAGAAACCTAAACCATGACAGATCCTATCTTTGACACGTTTCTGTCTGGAACAGCTGTAGTGATAATAAAAAGATACATTAGAACTAGTGTACATGTATGCCTCGGTCCTCGTTCTCCAGCCTCAGTCCTGGATCTACAGCCCGTCTGTCGGTGGGAGACGGGCAGAGACCATCCCTCCCTCAATGTGGACCTTCCCTGAGGTTTCTTATCTTCATCCACTGGTTGTTCAGAGTTGTTCTTTGCCGATGCAGGAGGGTCTAAGGCAGGGGTCTCCAACCTAAAGCTCGGGAGCCACTAGTAGCTTTCCACCTTCTTCCAAGGAGCTCGCCAAAGGATTTAGAAATGAAAAAAAATCAAATAATATACGTAAAATTTCAGATTGTATCATCATGTAAGTAAGTAATCTTTATTTATATACCGCTTTTCACAGACCAGAGTCACAAAGCAGTTTACAGTTGTGGGCATTTGTCCTCTCCACACAGAGATGGGAGTGAGGTCGCCAGTACAGGAGGTGCATGCCAGAGCTATTGTACATGTTTTTAGTGGTAGGGGAAACCGGAGTACCCTGTGGAAACCTACGCAGACACGGGGAGAACATGCAAACTCCACTCAGGCTCTGTTCCGACCGGGATTCGAACCCTGGACCTTCTTGCTGAGAAGCGAGAGTGCTATCCACTGCCGCCCTAGGCAATTATGTTTACCTATTATTGTAAATGCACTTACTTTGTGCATTAGTAACAAATATGCCACGACAGATAATGACGTACCAGGCTCGTTCACTCCAGTATATCACCCCATTTTTCCCAGGGCCGTTTTAAATAGTAGCTAGCTGCTGTGATCGTTCCTGGCAAAGCAGCTCTCCGAGTGAAAAAGGTCGGAGAAACCTACCACGGAACTCTGGTTGAAAAACACTGCACTATAGAAATAAATAGTATGTAATTAATATTAATGTATGTACCACATTTTTACAGACCAAGGTCCAATTTGAATGGCTGTATATAGGAAACTGAGATTGTTGTTATGGTAGGTAAGGCAGATGATAATGCAACCTACATAGACACGAGGAGAACATGCAAACTCCACTCGGAAAGACCCTGTGCCGACCGGGATTCGAACCCTGAGAAGCGAAAGAGCTACATCCACTCTGCCACCGTGCCAGCACAAGATTAAAACACAATCTCCAACCATTCAAACACTTTTATTTGAGACTTTCCCACTATCGCCGCCACAGAGACCAGCCTGGGACCAGCCTGGGACCAGCCTGGGACCAGCCTGGGAGCATTAACAGTGTACACAGTATTCAGGGCCGGCTTGGATCAGAAGAGAACTGGATCTATTTTGTGGGTTTGATCCGGTGCCACGTTCTCTCTCTCCAATCAGAGCCCTCGAGCCAGCGCTGTGTCAAATGTTGAAGTTGCTGCTGTTTTTTTTTGCTATGGGGGGGGGGGGGGGGGGGGGCTGGGTCCAGGTGGTCTCTGTGGAGGAGCCACTGGAGCAGACGTAACAGGTTTATGAATCAGAGATGGAGCGTGAAGAACATTTGCTGTCCAGCTGGGAAGGATAAAGGGCTTTTGATAATAACGTGGATTAGAAAAGCGGATAATGCACCTAAAGTAAACAGTGAACCACACCTATGGGCAAGGCGGGTTTTATTGATATGGCACAGTCCGTATACACGAGGCGACACACAGTGCTGGATAAAACAAGATAGGAAACGTTAAAAATCACAAATGCATCAACATGAGTTGTATGTACTGATATAATAAGTTTAATCAAATTCAAATAGATTTTCCCCATGTTAAAAATATACAGTCATATGCAAGTACAAAATATCTTATTAATATCAAATGCTTTATCTAACTTTAAAGGAGCTATACCCGTTTCTGCAAGGTTTGAATGTTTAGCACCGCCCTCAACTCGCTCACAGGCTTCTCATTTCCCCTACGCTCTCATTCCGCGGAGCCCATCCATCCATCCATCCATTTTCTTCCGCTTTATCCGTTGCCGGGTCGCGGGGGCAGCAGTCTAAGCAGAGACGCCCAGACTTCCCTTTCCGCTGAGCCATGTAGTTTTATTTGCGATCTATATGCTAACATTAGCATGAGCACAACTTCTTGTAAGCTGAACAACAATCACTGATGAAATGGTACAAAAGCAACGCACTGCTAACAAAATATATACAGTAACTGAAAGATTAGCGCTAGTTTCATGTCCGAATGTAGTCGAGCATAGATAGTCCGAGACGGATACGATGTAAGCAAGCTATTTTCAGGGCTCGATTTCTTCTTTGATCATTTTTTGGCTTTAGTTCCCTCTTCTCTTCCTCACTGTTGTGTCGTTTGGGCTGTTTTGCTGTGTCTGCAGTTACAGCAAAAGGAGTTATAGCCACTTCTGCTAACATGCTACTGTGTTTAGCAGCGCTGTAGAGGCTAGAGGACGCAGCCTCGTTCTGTGATTGGAGGAGAGCGGGCGTCACGCTAAGTTTCTACTCAGCCCTTTTTACGGCCTGAATTCATAAACAGCTGAATCAATGAGCTCAAGTTTTCAATTAAATGACGGATTATAAAACAACTTGTATGTAGTAATAAGCATGTTAATGAACTGAAAAAATAAAAAATAAAAACGGGTATAGCATCTTTAATTGTATATGCAGTGCTTGGGCATTTTCTTTAATCTTCTATTAATCAACAACAATATATTTACTACAAGGAATTTACTGCACTAAAACTTGGAAACCGCAAGATATTTAGGCTTTTCCTTTCTGTGTAATGTTCTGCAATTTCTAAGGGGAGAGCGTGGAAGGTTTGGGAAAAAAAAATAATAATAAAGATTAAATTGAAACTATAATGGTTACATTTTTTTGAAAGTAAAAACGCGTAAACATTTGTAGAGAGGTCCCAAGTTCAACATTAGTGGACAAAAAGTCAAATGCAGGGGATTATCTGAAGGAAGCAAAAAGAATACTGTAAAAAAATAAATCTGAAGCAACATTGGCCGAAAACAAAGGGATTTCCTGTTCTTGTAATCGTTTTTTAAATCACGAATGTACTGTATGTTGACATGAATTTTATCTGACATAAGTTTCACTATTATTTTTTGGTTTATTTTTCTGAAAAACAAAATGTGTTCTATGCTTAGACTTAACCAAAACTGGACCAAATATAAAGTCTGTTTATTTCTTCATATTTAACTATTAACTTCTAATGATGTGTTGGGTTAACATTTTAGAATAAATTACATATGGTTGTGTTCCTCAAAAAATAGAATCCAAATCCATCAATGCTGAAAGTTAACATTAATAACAATTGAAAATGATTTTGGGGGCCGCTGAAATGGTCGCGTGGGCCGGATTTGGCCACGTGCCTGGGGTTTGACATGTATAGGGAGCTGGACAACCAATGTTTATAAATCCTAATAAATATCCACAAATATCCCGGATCCAACAGATGAGACTAGATTATAGAGAACCAACTCAGATAAAGCTCTTACAAACTTCTTCAGACTGCCAACCACTCCATTCTTGCCCCAAACAAACAATAACCACCCCAAAAGTTTCCATCTAACTTAACAGACTGTATAATTCCACCGGCCAACTCTCCATGTCCAACAAACCCTTTAGCTCTTGATCAACCCCACTCTGCTCTGGATTCATTACGGCGAAGTTGCGGATCCGTCGAGGGAACGGCGGCGAAAGGCTTTGATTGATGTTAGCTTGTAGCCTGGAGCAGAGCAAACTCTACACACGACAATCCGTTCCAGCCGTAGCCGTGACAGGCCTGGTGAGCGCGGGTGGAGGTTGGGTATTAGCATGCGGCGAGCGGAACGGGGCACAATCAAAGTTGCTGGGCTGATAAAGTTGCGCGGTGATGGGCTTGATGTGGTGTTGGGGGGAGAGCGGACCCCAGACACAGGTCCCAGGGAGCTGCTCTGCCCTCCAGTCAACATGGACACTTTGATCAGAGCGGTGCTGCGCTGGGACGAGGGGGATTGGGGAACGCATCTCAATCACGCCGACGTCCATCACCGCCGGTAATCATGTTTATTAGTTATGAACGTAGCAAGAACTTCCACAAGTCTCTTTCAATTACCTATCCGTCTGGCGTCAGGAGTTTTGTGTGTTCTCAAGCTTGGAATGAATTAGACAAAAACAAAAGTCAGGTAAGAGTAGAAGGAAGAAGAGCTCCCTTAGAGACTGTGAGGTGCTCAGTCAAAAGAGAGGAGCTCAGAGTGGAGCTGCTGCTTTTCCACATCGAGAGGAGCGAGTTGAGGTAGCTTGGGAATGTATTTGGAATGCCTCCTGGACTCTTCTCTGGAGACTCTTCCACAGGACATGTTGGAGGGACTGTGTCTCTCAGCTGGTCTGGCAACCCCTCGGAGAAAGTGTGTGTGGAAGGGGATGTCTAGGCGTCTCTGTTCAGACAGCTTACTCCGTGAACTGGCAACGGTAAAAGCCGAAGAAAATGGTTGTGAAAATTCAGTATAAAATAGGTGATTGAAGTGCAGGAGGAAAAGTCTAAGTTGTTAATTTGATTTGGACAGTGCAAGCTAATTACCGCACCTCTCTGGAATGTGTCCTTGGACCACTTTCCATCCGTTGTCCAACAATCACTTTCACTAACTCACTTCAATTACACTGGAATATTGTACATGCTTTTAGTAATAAGGGGAACTTGAGCAGCTGGAGAAAACCTACACAGAAGCAGGGAGAACAAGCAAACTCCACACAGAAAAGTCCACACTGACTTTTGAGCTGCACCCTCCTGCTCGCCTGGGAATCTCTCCTGTCCTGCACCACACAGCCTCAGTCCTCGATCTACAGACTGACAGTCCGATGGAGTGGATCTCTCTCTCTCAATATGGGCCTCCCCAAGGTTTCTCACTTTTTTCCTACTGTTTCTTTCTTGAGTCATTCCTTGCCAGTGCAGGAGGGTCTAAGGACAGCGATGACCCACGACGATAAAGGACATTTATGAACACTTTTCTTTTCCTGTGTTCAAACTGTTTGTTTCTCTGATCTGTTGTTGGCGAATCGACATCTTTGTAAAGTCCTGAGACGACTGCTTTTGTGATCAAGGACTTAATGAACCAACTCGGACTCTGAGGAACACAGGGACTGGCCTCCTGCTGGTACCCAGAGTCAGAACTAAACATGGAGAGGCTGCATTTCAGATTCACACGGATAAAATCTTGAACAGTCTTCCTGAAAATGTGGGACAGGCATCTTCTCTGAGAAATCCAGACTAAAAAACTATTTTAAGCTGTGCACACAACCGAGCAATTTATATTTTCACTCTTTAACTGTGATTATTTATGATGCTAAGGCCTTGCGTGATTGTTTTTGGTTTTGTTCCGCACTTTTCTTCAGTTTCCTTGTGTATGAATTGTGCCATCCAATGAAACTTCACTTGTCTTCACTTACACAAAAATAAGTGTAATTGAATTTAATTGATATGCAAGCCTTAAGGTCTACCTCTCCCAACAGGCTGTACACACATCGATTCAAACATTTGTACAATTTTTAACGTAAAGTTTCTGGACCTGTGACATTTTGAGACTTTCTGCTGTACACAGTCTGTCCCCTCACTCATTCACACATTCCTCCTTCAGCTGCTTTCACCTGGGGCCGACACGGGGCCATCGCTCACACGCCTCAGCCGGGGGCCTCAAAGTGGGGGCCAAAGAGTCTCTAATTGGACAAGTGAGAGCAGGAATCCGAGTGCCGCGCTGACCACTCCTTGACATGCCATTTGCCTCAGAGGACCCCCGGGGCTGTCCGTGGATTTGCCCGACACTGACATAAGTCGTATCCGAGGCAAAGACCACAGACTAACAAGACCAGGACACAGCTTTGAGGAGGAGAGATGGAAAGGACAGATGAGGCTGTTTGGGAAAAAGTTGGGAAATGTCAAGAAATATGAACCTGGATGGTCATATAGAATGTCTTCTATAAGTTTAAGCACCAACTATACAGTGTAGTGTGTATGCCTATGTCATCAAATCCACACAATGTCACTCAAGTTTCTTCAGTCTCGATGACCATTTGCAACATCATTCTAGATCAGTTATTGCCAACTTTTTCTGCCGGGCCCCCCTCTGGTTCATTGCAGTTTATTTCAGACATTGTAATTAAGATAAACCTCAGAAGAAGATGAAGAAGAAGAAGAAGAAGGTCCTTTATTCGTCCCACAGTGGGAAAAACCCTCCTTATAGACAAAGTGGGTTAAGTGTCTTGCCCAAGAACACAACAACAGCAGACATCAGTGGGAGTCGGTGGAGAGGGTCTCGTGGTGGGCTCAAACCCACGACCTTTGGGCTCAAAGGCCAATGCTCCACCAACTGAGCCACTGTCGCCCCAGTGTCAATTGGGGGTGTCAATTATGCTACCAATGTCATTTAGCCTACTGTATTTTCGGGTTATTTATTTATTTTTATTTTTTATTCATTTACTGTATTTTTGTTCATTAATTCGTCCCCCGCCCCCCCTGCCATTGCTCTGTGCCCCCCACTTTGGGAACTTGGATGATGTTGCAACGCACATGAGAGTGGTTAGCTCTCATGACTCACAGAATATAAGTTTGAGTCCTGTACACCCAGGCTTTCCCACGCCACCTTAAGCATTAACTATTATTCTAATTCAATGTAATGTCATTCGTACATATTTGATTTCTAAAATGACCCAAGGAAAATGATAGCTAATGCAGCATGCTCCTGAAGCTAAATGGGATTACATAAAAAGTAAAAAAAACAAACTTCGGCAACAACGACTGGAGATGGGTTTTTAGCGCTTTATAGAATGGGTCAAATACCATCCTTTGTGGCACAGTTCAACCATTGGATGTAACTCTCAAACTTATTCACCCAGAACTGTCGCACATGTTTTTAATGTGTGTGATTTGAATTTAAGGTTTTAGAATTCTGTGTGATTTTAATGTTTATGATTTACAGTAATGTCTTTGGCAGTGAAGATCTTTGTAATATGTTGTGTAGTAAATATGCTCTACAAACACAGGTTGATTGATTGATTTGAATCAGAATCAATTCTTTTTGTTGTCGTTGTAGGTAACAGGAAGTCACAAGCTCGGAATACTGTATGCTTTGGAGCAAGATTCCAGGCATGCATAAACCAATCTTCATAAATGCTCTTAAAATGACTATTGTAACCACACAAAATCAGTGCAGTTAAAGTGAGTAGCAGTGGGGGACACCGGAGCACCCAGAGGAAATGTCGGCAGGTTTTTGGTAGTACCTGAAAACGCTGCACAGAAAGCCCCTGTCTGGAGGTGGAATCCAACCCAGAACCTTCAAACCACCGCGCCACCATCAGTTCTTTCTTCTTTTCCTCCTGCGCCACTTCTGAGGCTATAAGCTTGACCTGCTCCCCTCTCACCAAAACTGCACAATTAACGTCACACTTTTTTTTCTTTGCCGGTGGTGAAAGATTTGAACTTCTCCACTAAAAAAGTTTTTTCCTCTCCACAACGTTTCCTAACTTTTACCCCACCGTACACAGCACTTGGCCTTTCTAAACTGTGCATCCACGCGGCTACACCGGCTCTTACAGACACTTCCCTGCTCCCCTCTGCTCCCAACTTTATCCTGTAACACTCAAAGGACTTGCAGATCTCAAACCGGCTTTAATCGCAAAGAGAGAAAAAAGCGCCCCGCACAGCACTCCCCTCCCACCCCCATTTCCATTCCCCTCTCTCCCAATTCTAATCCTGCCTTCATCATCGGTGCGGTGACACCCGGTATATTATTTACAGCGCCGCACCCTTCTCCGGAGATCAGAAAACTCCTTTAGAAAGTGCAACACAAACAAACAAGAGTCCTCCATCTCCTCTAGCATCCACCTGAAACGCGGCAGCTAGCTCCCCGCCGCTTTTTGATGCCTCTTCGCTAGCTACGGCAAAAAAACGCAAGCAGAGCCGGGAAAGTGTGTCGCCGGCTTGCGGGGAGGAAAGCGCGACGCATCAAAACGCTATCAATGCAATCGCTAGTGCCAGGGCGCAGCAGTTTAGCCTGTTTAGCGCGCGGCGGATGCTAACGGGATGCGACGACGACAGCCACATGTTTGCAGTCATCTCGCCGTGACGGGTGGAGAGAGAGGGCGCGCGCTGCTTTTGAACGAGAAACGAGAAGGAAAAGGCAACAAATTCTCGCAATGCCTGAAAGAAATAAAGGCAAATAGTGATGCGGAACTGATGTCTCAAGTTAGCATGTTTTTACGGGAAGAAGCGACTTTTTAGAGCGGGAATGCGTTGTGAAGTAATGCGACGTATTTGTAGGCATTGACAGCGGCGTGCCGGGTAAACAGGATAGGATAAAAATGACTCAAAAGCGCAGAAAAGGGTCGATTCAACAGGTTTTTATTTTATTAAAAAAATATTATGCAACGGTTGAAATTGCCACAACATACACACTTTCTCTGTTATGCTAAAGTTACTGTATATATTTTAGACTTGCTTTCTTTATGTAGCTAGATATGTTACGTGATTGTTTGTTATGCTAACACTAGAGAGGTTCCACTTGCTTCTATATTATGCTAAAGTTAGAGATTTTATTTTATTTGGTACAGAGTTATTGTTCACTTATAACTGCTGTGTGCTCCTTATTCCTACTGTTCTATAATTATGCTAAAGTCAGATATTTTATACTTAATTCTTGCTTATTTATTATGCTAAAGTTATAGAAATATAATTATAATATACATATATTATCATTTTATTTTAATATTGAGGTATTGTTCAATTCTACTGTTCTGTAACTGGTGATGCAACACTGAAATGTCCTCTCTGTGGGAAAAACACAAGATTTCTTAATCTGTATTGACGGATAAGACCAAGACAGCGAATTGATCCGTCTGTTTTTCAGGTTGAAAGAAGCCGTAGACCTTTAGAATTCATTTAGTTTTGTCAACTCTAGGCCAACTCTTGATATTCATATATGTCTGTTGATTTGTGACCTTGGATTCACATGTTATACATAGTTTATTTTACAATCAATTTAGTAAAGCGTCAAAAAATAGACTGAGGCACAATTGACTTGAGTTTTTCAGAAAGAGTGTGAGGTTACAAAACTTTTGAACACAACCATAGATATGAATTTAGTCCAAACAAGATAGATATGACTGTGGTGCAAACCTTAGTAAGTAAGTAAGTAATGTTTATTTATATAGCGCATTTTACAGACCAAGGTCGCCCAAAGCGTTTACAATGTTCAGAGTTCAGATATTGTTCCAATCATTCCACACACGGTGATGACAGAAGCGAGTCGCCGAACACACTGGACCATCAGCTCCAACACCATCCATTCACTCTCTCATTTACATTCATACCTATTGTGCATGATTTTAGTGGTAGGGGAAACCGGAGCACCCGGAGGAAACCTACGCAGACACGGGGAGAACATGCAAACTCCACTCAGAAAGGTCCTGTTCCGACAAGGATTTGAACCCAGAACCTTCTTGCTGAGAGGCGAATGTTTGAGTTGTTGAATATTGTGTCTTGCGTTTGTCCCAAGTTCGATTCCTGAAGACTACTTTCCACAAGAGCCTATTATTTTGTGTGATTATTTTCATACATATTTTTTTGTGTGCAAATTGTGTCTACATTACTTCCTCCAAGACTAACTCACTACATTTTGAAAAAGTCATGAGTTCCATCCATCCATCCATCCATTTTCTTCCGCTTTATCCGTTGCCGGGTCGCGGGGGCAGCAGTCTAAGCAGAGACGCCCAGACTTCCCTATCCACACACACTTCCTCCAGCTCGTCCGGGGGGACCCCAAGGCGTTCCCAGGCCAGCTGAGAGACATAGTCCCTCCAGCGTGTCCTAGGTCTTCCGCGGGGCCGCCTCCCGGTGGGACGTGCCCGGAACACCTCCCCAGGGAGGCGTCCAGGAGGCATCCGGAACAGATGCCCGAGCCACCTCAACTGGTTCCTCTCGACGTGGAGAAGCAGTGGCTCTACTCCGAGCTCCTCCCGTGTGACTGAGCTCCTCACCCTATCTCTAAGGGAGCGCCCAGCCACTCTGCGGAGGAAGCTCATTTCGACCGCTTGTATCCGCGATCTCGTTCTTTCGGTCATTACCCAAAGCTCATGACCATAGGTGAGGGAGGGAACGAAGATTGACCGGTAAATCGAGAGCTTTGCCTTTCGGCTCAGCTCCCTCTTTACCACAACGGTCCGATACAGCGACCGCATCACTGCGCACGCTGCACCGATCCGCCTGTCAATCTCACGCTCCATTCTTCCCTCACTCGTGAACAAGACCCCGAGATACTTGAACTCCTCCACTTGAGGAAGGACCTCTCCACCCACCTGCAGAGGGCAAGGCACCTTTTTCCGGTCGAGCACCATGGCCTCAGATTTGGAGGTGCTGATTCTCATCCCAGCCGCTTCACACTCGGCTGCAAACCGCCCCAGTGCATGTTGCAGGTCCTGGTTCGTTGGAGCCAACAGGACAACATCGTCCGCAAACAGCAGAGATGAAATCCTGTGGTCTCCGAACCGGACCCCCTCCGACCCCTGGCTGCGCCTAGATATTCTGTCCATAAATACAGTGAACAGAACCGGTGACAAAGGGCAGCCCTGTCGGAGGCCAACATTCACCGGGAACAGGTTTGACTTACTGCCGGCAATGCGAACACAGCTCTGGCTCCGGTCATACAGGGATCGAATGGCCCTCAGCAGAGGACCCCCGACCCCGTACTCCCGGAGAACCCCCCAAAGGACACCCCGGGGAACACAGTCGAACGCCTTCTCCAAATCCACAAAACACATGTGGACAGGTTGGGCGAACTCCCATGAACCCTCGAGTATCCGATGGAGAGTATAGAGCTGGTCCAGTGTTCCGCGACCGGGACGAAAACCACACTGCTCCTCCTGGATCCGAGATTCGACCATCGGCCGTAACCTCCTCTCCAGTACCCTGGAGTAGACCTTACCGGGGAGGCTGAGGAGTGTGATCCCACGATAATTGGAACACACCCTCCGGTCCCCCTTCTTGTAGAGAGGGACCACCACCCCGGTCTGCCACTCCATTGGCACTGCCCCCGATCGCCACGCGATGTTGCAGAGACGTGTCAGCCAAGACAGTCCTACAACATCCAGAGACTTTAGATAATCAGGGCGGATCTCATCCACACCCGGAGCCTTGCCACCATGGAGGCTACCAACCACCTTGGTGACCTCAGCCAGGGAGATAGATGTATCCGCCCCAACATCCTCAGCCTCTGCCTCTGTAACAGAGGACGTGACGGGGGGATTGAGGAGAACCTCAAAGTATTCCTTCCACCGCCCGACAATATCCCCAGTCGAGGTCAGCAGCTCTCCACCCGCACCGTACATGGTGTTGGCAAAGAACTGCTTCCCCCTCCTGAGGCGCCGGATGGTTTGCCAGAATCTCTTCGAGGCCGACCGATAGTCATGCTCCATGGACTCTCCGAACTCCTCCCAGTCCCGGGTTTTTGCCTCTGCAACAGCCCGGGCCGCGGCACGCTTGGCCTGCCGGTACTGGACAGCTGCCTCAGGAGTCCCCCGAACCATCATGGCTCGATAGGACTCCTTCTTCAGCCTGACAGCATCCCTTACTGCCGGTGTCCACCACCGGGTTCGGGGGTTGCCGCCGGGACCAGCACCAGAGACCTTGCGACCACAGCTACGAGCCGCCGCATCGGCGATTGAGGCAGAGAACATGGTCCACTCGGACTCCATGTCTCCCTCCTCCGCCGGGACCTGGGAGAAACTCTCCCGGAGGTGCGAGTTGAAAGTCCGTCTGACAGGGGGCTCAGCGAGACGTTCCCAGCAGACCCTCACTATACGCTTGGGTCTGCCAGGTCTGACCGGCTTCTTCCCCTGCCAGCGGATCCAACTCACGACCAGGTGATGATCGGTTGACAGCTCCGCCCCTCTCTTTACCCGAGTGTCCGAGACACGCGGTCGAAGGTCAGATGATACGACAACAAAGTCGATCATCGACCTCCGGCCTAGGGTGTCCTGGTGCCACGTGCACTGGTGGACACCCTTGTGCTCGAACATGGTGTTCGTGATGGACAAACTGTGACTGGCACAGAAGTCCAACAACTGAACACCGCTCGGGTTCAAATCAGGGGGGCCGTTCTTTCCGATCACCCCTCTCCAAGTGTCACTGGCGCCTCCCACATGGGCGTTGAAGTCCCCCAGGAGAATGACGGAGTCCCCGGGCGGTGCACCGTCCAGTACCCCTCCCAAGGACTCCAAGAAGGCCGGGTACTCTGCACTGCTGTTAGGCCCGTAGGCCGTCACAACAATGAGAGACTTGTCCCCCACCCGGAGGCGGGGGACCCCTCTCATTCACCGGGGAGAACTCCAACACATGGCGGCTGAGATGGGGGGCATGAGAATGGCCACCCCAGCTCGCCGCCTCTCCCCGCGGGAAACTCCAGAAAAGTGGAGCGTCCAACCCCTCTCAAGGAGTTGGGTTCCAGAGCCCAAGCTGTGTGTGGAGGTGAGGCCGACTATCTCTAGTCGGTATCGCTCAACCTCCCCCACGAGCTCGGGCTCCTTCCCCCCCAGTGAGGTGACGTTCCACGTCCCAAGAGCCAGATGTTGTGTGTGCGGACTGGGTCGCCGAGGTCTCCGCCTTCGACTGCCGCCCAGTCCTCTCAGCACCGCGCCACCACGGACCCCTCTGCAGGTGGTGGGCCCACAGGAGGGACTGCCCATGTCATCCCTTCGGGCTGAGCCCGGCCGGGCCCCGTGGGCTAAGGCCCGGCCACCAGGCGCTCGCATACGAGCCCCGACCCCAGGCCTGGCTCCAGGGTGGGGCCCCGGCTGCGCCATGCCGGGCGACGTCACTGCTCTCGTTATAGTGCGATCCATGGTGGTTTTTGGACTGCGCTTCGTCTGACTTGTCACCTGAGACCTGTCTGCCATGGGAGGCCCTACCAGGGGCATGAAGCCCCAGACAGCATAGCTCCCAGGATCATCCGAGTACTCAAACTCCCCCACCACGTTAAGGTGGCAGTCCAGGGGGGAGAAGTCATGAGTTATATATAAAATTCCTTTCAGACTAACTTAGCCAACGCCTCATGTGGTTCACCTCTTTGGTCTTCTGTTGATGAGGAAATGGTTCCACAAAGTCCGTGTTAGTTCTCTGTACTCTGTGTCATCGTTCTCATTGAGGAGTCCGAGGATGGCAGAGTCCTCAGAAAACTTCTGCAGGACACAGGAAGAGGAACAGGCCAAAGACAGTCCCCTGGGGAGTCCCCACATTGACAAGACCTCACAAACTGGGGTCTGTGTGAGATGTAGCCAAAGATCCACTCATCAAAGCCCGAGGAGATGGAGGACTCCAGGGCCAGTGAAGATCCAGGAGAGAGTGGACCTTTGCTGGGTGTTAATCTGAAGAATAAACTGGACGCGCAACACTGAATTTTCAGGAAGAGATTACTTTTACTGATGACTGCTGTCGTTGTGTCCTTGGGCAAGACACTTAACCCCACGTTGCCTGAAGCCCCCCGCTGAAAGATCAAGGCTGTTTCACAACTGATGGAGCAGCCATCTTCCTGTGGACTCACCACCTGCAGAGGATCAGCGAGGGACTGGTGCTATGAGCATTGTGTGGTAGCTCTCATTGCCACCCCCCCGACCCAGAAATTGACTAATAAAGGGGTTGAAAATTAAATGAAAAAATGAAAGATTACTTTTACTATTCACCTGTAATGTTCAATAAGGTATCACGATTTTATTTAAAAAAATGTCAAAAGATGCAGAGGTTTGGGATTGTGTCCCTGCAGAACACTCACAACGTTCACACTGTTTTAGACCAAGGCAAAGATACGATCGCTCAGTTACAGAACAGTAGAAGTGAACAATAACTCTATACTAAAATAAAATCCAAAATCTATTACTTTAGCATAATAAAGAAGCAAGAAATAAGTACAGTATAACCTCTCTAACTTTAGGATGATAAAGAATTAAGTGTTACATCTCTGACGTAATAAAAAACTATGTATAAAATCTTACTTTAGCATAATAAAGAAGCAAGTCTATAATTTATGCTGCAACACTGCACTATTGGGCGGGTGTGGGAGGGGTGAATGGAGGTGCATACTTGGTGCTGTCTGCTGGGGGTACATAGGGAAAGGAGGCAGAGGGAGGGGTGGGCTCTCTGCTTCTACTTTTCCCCTTGATCACGTACCTCCAGGTGCCGCGGCTGCCACACACGCCTCGCCCGAGTCTCAGCCCTCGGCCCCCGCACGCGTGGCCAGGACAGCGGCGTATACGCGCACTCGGGGACACAAACATGCGCTCGGGAAGGTAAACAAGGGGCTCTGACACGCTCCCCCATGATAGCAGCCCCGTGTCAACAGCAGCTCCAGCAGCCGTAATGAAGTGAGCTGCCCCTGCACTGCCACCCAGCCTCCCCCAGCCTCTCCTCTGACAATTTGTAGGCTGCCGGTGGCCCTCTTCACCCGGGAGAGACGGCAGACGCACAGCCGGTGTTTGTTTGTTTGTGGTTGAGTGTGTGTGGGTGATTTTTTTTTTGGATGGGCGAATTGGGCTGTGTATGAATATATAGATGTCTGGGGGAAAATAAGCGAATTGTGTGCCAGGTTGCAGCTGTAGTGTTTCATAAAGGTTAAGTCTATGAGGAAGTTGTTGTTATAGATGGAGGAGAAATGTAAGTGTATCGAGCGCAATTCAATTCAATGTATTTTTGGACAGCGCTAAATCAGAACAAACAGGCGTCTAGGAGGGAGTTGTCAATTCAAGAACACAGTAAATGTAATGGTGAAAAACACACAGAAGCTTTTGGTCCATAGGGAGCAGGAGGGACAGATATGTTGATGATGTCCAGGATCATCGGTGTCCTTAGACCTCCTGCATCGACAAGGAACACCTCAATAGAAGTGGGAAAAAGGTGAGAAACCTCGGGGAAGCCCACATTAAGAGAAGATGACAGGCCGTAAATCCAGGACTCGGGTTGTAGGATGAGGACTTAGAGAAATAATACCAAAGGCCTTGAACATTTTTCTATACCTTAATTGATTTTACTTAGCACTGAGTAAAAGGGTAAACCCAACGGGAAAAACGTGACATTAAAGATTTGTTTAAGGACTTCGACAGATGTTTACAGATCGTAGTCCAGTACTGGAGATGCGGACATGACCATATGACGCGAGACATATTTGCAGGAGACATTTTACACCTGTTACAGCCATCAGTTAATTGTTTATATTTTATTTATGGTTGTATTACACTCTTTTGTTTTGTTTTTACTATCACTTCACCAAATTTACGTACAAATTGTCTGAAAAAAGTCTGCGAATTAAAATTGTTTAAAAATGTATATTGAATTACATGAGTAAAACCGTAGACAGTTCCCGGGTGATGCCCACGTGTGTGTGTGTGTGGGTGTGTTTACTGCTGTAGTGACAGAAGAGCAGAGCAGACTCCAAAAATAGGGTAAAGACAGTCACAGAAATAGAACAGTGAACGGTTTAATAGGCAACATTCCCAACTTCGACAGTGGGAATGGTCCAGGGACTGATGCATTATTCACAGCCGTTAAATGTAAAAGAGAAACGGTTTATCTATTACTGTCTGACTATATTCTCCTCAACAAAACAACATACACTGAATCTGTATAGAGCTTGGGCCTGACCAGTAAAAAAACCACACAATCTTACAACTATTATTTTAAAATTGTGAGGGTTTGGATCTCTGAAAGAGTCAGAAGTTCCGACCTCCTCTTTAGAAAAATGGGAGTGAACGCTGCCCTACAAAAAACACTAACCAGGATGTTAAGAAAGCTTGTCAAGTCTCTTCTTTAACTTTGAGAATTCACTACAAACTCTAAGATTCTGCATCACTTTAATCGCTGCAAGTTTGCTTGTTGGGTCTTTGACTGTGTGTGTGTGTGTGTGTGTGTGTGTGTGAGACATCACAGCCAAATAAAGGAGAGCTCTAAACAACTTGCTAGGGTCTGCTAAGAGGGCCGAGAGCTGTGAGGTTCTTTATGGATCCAGACACTTCAACCGAGCTTGTTAAGTAATCTCAAGACTTCTGGCCCCTGGAAAAGCCATGTTCCAGCTTCTTCCCTCCGACAGAAGATTTCTTTCACTGATATGCCAAGAGCTTCTTTCCACATGCCGTCATCAGTTTAAATCAGGGGTGTTCAAACTTTTTAGTCATTTTTCTTTTTTAGTATGTTGTTTGTCCCTGTACAAGTCTGGTGAACTACCGTAAAGTGGGGGCCCAACCAGGTCTGACGGAATCTGACTTTCACATGGACTGTATGGCCATAACATAAAGGAGCCATTGGTCCACAGGGAGCAGGACGACCACTGTCCAAATGTTGATAAATGTTCTTAAATATGTGCATTCTTAAAAAGTACATTTTTGACACAGATCTCATATCTCAAAAAAAAACAATTGAAAAACCTCTTTGTCACTCTCAATCAATCAATCAAAGTTTATTTGTAGAGCGCCTTTCATACACAGGGCAACACAAAGCGCTTCACAGTCCACATCACAAATCATCACATAAAACAAACACCAGAATCACAATTAAAACATTAAAATCACACAAAAGATTAAAACACAATTAAAACAGTAAAATCACACAAAAGAATAAAACCATTAAAACTTTCAAAATTACACAAGAAATTTAAAAAAAATAAATAAATGACAGCAGTGCATTAAAAATGGAGATAAAATCCTTCAGTTATATGCACAGGCAAACAGAACAGTCTTCAACCTGGATCTGAACATTGACAGAGTAGACGCCTCCCTCACATTTTCAGGGAGATTGTTCCAGATCTTAGCTGCATGGATCTGAAACGCAGCCTCCCCATGTTTGGTTCTCACTCTGGGCACCAGCAGGAGGCCAGTCCCTGTGCTCCTCAGAGTCCGGGCCGGTTCATATGACACCAACATGTCACTAATGTATTCTGGTGCAAGGCCATGGAGAGACTTGTACACAAGCAGAGCCGTTTTAAAATCTATTCTTTGAGCCACAGGAAGCCAGTGCAGAGACCTGAGGACCGGACTAATATGGTCATACTTCCTGGTTCCTGTCAGGACTCTAGCTGCTGCATTTTGGATGTACTGCAGCTGCTTACAGGTCTGTTTGGACAGACCTGTAAGCAGGCCATTGCAGTAGTCTAGCCTGCTGGAGACAAATGCATGGACAAGAATCTCCAAGTCTGCCCTGGACACTATATTTCTAACTTTGGCAATGTTCTTCAGATGGTAAAAAGCTGTTGATGTTATTGATTTTATGTGGCTATTGAAATTTAGGTCTGAGTCCAGTATTACCCCCAAATTTCTGACCTTGTCTGAAGGAAGTAGGGAGAGAGACTGAAGTTGACAAATGACGCCCTCTCTTTGTTTCTGGGGACCAAAGACAATGATTTCGGTTTTGTCTGCATTTAGCTGGAGGAAATTATTCTGCATCCAGTCACTGATCTGTTGGATACAGTGAAGGAGCAAATCCAGTGGTCCATGTTCTCCTGCAGTCAGTGAGACATAGATCTGAGTGTCGTCAGCGTAATTGTGGTAGGACACTTTGTTTCTTTGTATTAACTGACCTAACGGCAGCATGTAGAGATTAAATAGGAGAGGTCCCAGGATCGACCCCTGTGGTACACCACAGGTCAGGGCCACATCATCTGAGACGCAGTCTCCAATCTCCACAGAGTACTTCCTATCCTCCAGGTAAGACCTAAACCAGTCTAGGGCTGTGCCAGTGACACCAACCCAGTCCTCCAGTCTCTGCATGAGGATCTCATGGTCGACAGTGTCGAACGCGGCACTAAGATCTAACATGACCAAAACTGTGACTTTACCTGCATCAGTGTGAAGTCGAATGTCGATTGTTACCTTCACTAGAGCGGTCTCAGTGCTGTGGTGGGGTCTAAACCCAGACTGGAACATATCAAAAGAATTATTCATTGTTAAAAATTCAGTAAGTTGTTGGGAGGCCACTTTTTCAAGAATTTTTCCAATAAATGGCAGATTCGATATGGGGCGATAATTTTGAAGTCCCGCAGGATCCAGACTGCTCTTTTTTAGGAGAGGTCTTATGACTGCTGTTTTTAGGGCCATAGGAAATGTTCCTGACGACAGAGACATGTTTACTATTTGTGTCAGTGAAGGTAACAAACTGCTCAGGACGGACTTCAGAAATTTAGAGGGCAATATATCCAGGCTACATGTGGAGGAGCTCAGACTCATGATTATCTTTTTGACAGTTTCAGTATCCACAGGTGCAAAGTGAGTTAGCTCAAAAAGCTTCTCTGGCTGTTGCATTGTTATACGTGCTGTGGAGGTGATAGTGTTTTTGTCACTCTGGTCTGTGAAAGGCGGTACATAAACATTACTTACTTACTTACTGTATATATCGGCCCCTCTCACTTTAGATACTTTTGGACCTTTCTGCAGTGGTCAGTGTTCCGCAAACCCCCGGTCAGCTCTAAAAGCGAAATAAACAGGGCCCAGTTTATTTCCTGTACATCTGAAGTCACTCGGGAGCAGCACAAACCAATCGTTCAACAAGCTCCAGGAAGCAGCTCCTTTCTCCACACACACAAAAACCCTCTTCCTCTCTCCTTTTTCAGTCGCTTTCATCGCTTTTGAACAGCTCTGCTTTCCCCGAAAAGCTATTAATTTTAAGCCACACGGTTTTACACCCTCCGATATCTATTCCTACCTCTGCTAAAACGAGAGAACGGCAAAGAGTAACTTATTGTTTTTATATGAGCTTTATTCCCTCGCGTTCCGGTCAATAATGACTTGATATATCAGCGGCAGGTTGCTATTTGCACGGTTTTGGACCGCGGAGGCTAAGGCGTGTTTGAGCAAAGTTTATGTGAAATTTCCCACTGACGCCGAGGGAGCCGCTGTTTATTATGAACTGTAATAAAAAGAGTCATTTTGGCTGCGTGACCCCGGGATCAGGGAGGCAGGGAGGTGGGGAGGGAGGGGGCAAAGGGGGAGGTTCGGTTGTGGCTGTTTGCAAGGAGGGGAAAGTGAAGATGAGGAGAAGGAGGAGGAGGAAGAGTGGAGACATGAACGGAGGTCGCCACTGCGTTGATAGGAGAAGAGATGGGAAATATTTGTCCCAGTTCAAAAGCAAAACTCGGACAAATTTTCATTGTTCTCTCGTCAAAGACAGACTTGGACTGTATATTGTAGATGGACAATGCTAATGTAGACCAATAGAGAGGCGCTCATAGACAAAGTTTTGCTCCAACTTGCTCTGGCTCTTCTTGACTTACATTGAAAAGGAAACTCTGATAATTCAGTGTGTGTCAAGATCACTGTTTTGGGGCTTACATGTAAAAATCCGTGGTTTGCTTTCTCTGTGATCCTGGTGTATACATTTTGATATTGTTTTTGTAAATCCAGATACAACCTATCAATCACAGCAATAACAGTTATGCCATTTTACCCTCGTTACACCAAAGTGAAATGGTAAAAGTTGAAAGAGAAAAAATTAGCAGCATGGAAAATAATATAAGCAAATAAATATAATTATCACTGTGTTAATACTGTGCAAGTGGGCCGAAGTTTTACACATTCTGTTGATTTAAACTTATAACTTACTAATCACAGCATTCATTTTACATAGACATATCTATTTATCTATCCATCTTTTATGCAGAATATTGTTTACAATGACACAATCTTCCTAAGATTAGACTCCATGATTGAGTTTGTCTATTTGAGGGTCCTTATTTTGTCCATTATCACCAAAAGTATGTTTTATCTAACTTTTAGGATCAACCAATCACAGGGTCTAAAATGATGACTCATACCTAGCAATTGGGTCGGCCACGCCTCCTCACTAAGATGGGAGTTTTTGTCCATTCCTTGCTCAGAGTTCTCTGAGAATGTTCTGTCATGTGCACGGCAACATGATGGCTTAGATGATGTCATCAAAGTTCCAAAGTCTACAGTGTGAGTGTCTGTGTGTGGAGAGTCCCAGACAAGACCCCATATCTCTGACGTGAAGAGGAGCCAAACCAAGATTTTAACCGCAAGATACACTGAACTGAGCAAAATGTCATGCTTTAGGAGAAGATCGAAGAAGGACAAGCTGATTGAAATGCTTGAATACCACATGATGGTGTTGGAGGAACAACACCGGAGCCTGGTAGAGGACCTGAAGAGGGAGAATCAACAGAGGGGCGAGCTGGAGAAGATTCATCAGGAAGAGAGTTGACAACAGCAGCAGCAAGTGAGTCAGCTCCAGTCTGCCTTAGAGACGGCTTCAGAGAGCTCCACTTCTGCACAACGCCAACTGGAGAAGACTGTCCTGGAGAAGACAGTTCTCCAAGAGTCTCTGAGTGCAACCACAGGGCAACTGCAGAAGGCTCTCGAGGAGATTCAGGCCATGAGAGCCGCGAATGCAGAAAAAGCCAAACGGTATATGTCGATAGTCACCCAGCACCAAAACGAGAAACAGGAGATGTTTGACAGAAACCAGGAGGTGATTGACCAGTTGAACACTTGTATACTGGACACCAACAGCTGTAGACAAGCTGAAGACCCAGATGCAAGAGCAAAAAACAAAACTGAGGACAGAAGCTACTCAGTTAAAGACAATTTTGGCCAAGAACCGGAAAGAGTTGGAGGAGTATAGCAAAAAATTGCTCAAGAAAAACTCTGTCATTTCTACGATGGAGGCAGAAAACGCCAAAGTCAAGGCAGAGAATAGCGAGCTCAAGACCAGAATTCTGGATAAAGAAAGTCAGCTAAAAAACGCACACGCTGCGTCAGAGAAAAGATTTCTCGTGGCACGGAATAAGCAGGCTTTGGAGGTGGAAGAGGCTATGAAGGAGGCCAGGAGGACCGCAGATCACACCATCCAAGAGCTGAGGAAGAAGATTGAACTGAAAGACAAAGTGATCAGCAATCAGACTGAAAACAAAGAGAAGGAGAAGCAGCAGCTGGCCCAGACGCAGAAGAAGATAGAGAAATGTTGCGCAAATTTGCTCATGAAAAACTCTGTAATTTCTACGATGGAGGCAGAAAACGCCAAAGTCAAAGCAGGGAATAGAGACCTCAAGACAAGAATTCTAGATCAAGAAATTCAGCTGAAAAAGGCACACGCTGCTTCAGATAAAAGACTTATTGTGGCACGGAATAAGCAGGCTTTGGAGGTGGAAGACGCTGTGAAGGAGGCCAGTAGGACCTCGGATCACACCATCCAAGAGCTGAGGAAGAAGATCGAGCTGAGAGACAAGGCCATCAACAAACTCAAAGAAAGCAAAGAAAAGAAGGAGAAGGAGCAGCTGGTCAGAACCCAGAAAAAGTTAGAAGAGTGTTCTACAAGAAAAGCTCTTTTATTGCACAGTTGGAGAAGCACATTGCAGAACTCAAAGCCAAGAATAGACGGATGGCGGAGCAAAGTGATGTCTGGGTTGAGGAGGAGAACGAGGAGTATGAGGAGAATGAGGAGTATGAAGACGACAACGAGACCACAGAAGAGTGGGAGTAAGACTGTATAGAGATGGAAAGAATCAAGCCAATCCATCTGGAAGAGAACCAGAGACAATCCTTGGAATTATCTGAAGAGGAAAGAAGAGAGTTAGCGAGAGTGGCAAGAGCGATGTTAGAGAACAATTATCACTGACTGAAGGCCTAAAGAAGCAAGAACTAAGCATTAACAAACAGGTGGAAAACCCAAGTAGAACAATGAGGGACCTGGATGAATCAGCCAAGAAGGACATCAAGACGTCTGTGAGTTATTACCATCAAATCCAGGGGGCAAATACAGAGGCAGACAATCTCAGACACACACAGACACTGCCCTGACGAAGACTCTGGTCGAAACGCGTCGGTCATTAAAAAGAACACAGTTTTCAGAGTGCCTCCTTCTCCATTTTTTCTTTTGCATACCAGTCTCCAACCCTTGAGTCGGATGAGCACCTGTTAGTGTTTTTACTTTTGTTTGATCCAGTGCAGCACTCCTGCAACCCCTTCACTCAATCACAGACACAATTTGGCCGAGAGAGACGGAGATCTCTCTGGTCTCTCTCTCCAGTCATATCAAATCCAAATTTCCTAAAACCAGTAAATTCCCTGCATTTGCCTGTCATGATGCTAAAGCTAACAGCTTGCAAAATTGGGCCTGGTCTCCTCGAGTAAGGCCTGGGCACAACTGTGATGAGAGACCTGGAAATTCCACCAGGTGCTACAGTAGGACGGCTGTAAACTCGTCGTTGTGTCCTTAGGCAAGACACTTCACCCACTTTGCCTTGTGTGAATGTTGTGTGTGTGTGAATGGCAGGTGGTGGTAGGAGGGGCCTCTATGGCAGCCTCACTTGTAGCAGATTGCCCAAGGGCAGCTGTGGCTGGTAGCTCACCATCACCATGTATGGAATGAATGATGAGTGTGACGTGTTGCATGAAATAGGGAGCTTTAGTTCAGGTTTGAATGCAACAGTTTGAGGCAGCAGTAGCACTTTGGTGTCATGACCAGCACTTTATAAATGCAACAGAATCGCTAGCAATGGCTACACAATTAGTTTATTTTAGTTTTCTTGCCATTGAGAGGATCTGGCTCCAGAGGCTTCAATTTGATTGGTCGCCGTTGACCTTGAGATGTTAAGAAGAAGTGGAAGTCGTCTTGAAAATTGTCTACAGTTGTCACACCCCACCACCCCCCACCCCACGCCATCCACCACCACCCATCCCACCTCCACTGAAATTCAAAATAAATAAATAATAAATAACTCTATATTCATCTTTTGTACACACTTTAGATTAGCCCTCACTAATTAACAGCTAATTAAGTGCTAATTATTATATTATAACTCTAACTATAACTTTTTTTAAATTTAATACTTCAGGGCTCACCATTGACGAACATACAACTAACTAACTTTTACCTTCCATCCATCCAGTCACCGTTGTTCACACACACTTCCGTCAGTGCTGCGGATATTGAGCTAAAGTGCTAATTATAAACATATAGACTACACATCAGTGACGTGCACTGCAAAAGATGACAGAATTAAAGACAAAAAAATGCTCAAATTTGGCTAAATGTATCTAAATTTGAGCACATTTTGACTGCCTTAAAACAAGATTTGCCATTGGAACAAGAAAAATTTTCTTGTTTTAAAAAGATACAAGATATTTCTCTCTTGGAATGAGAAAATAAAGCAATAGTTCTTGAATCAAGTCAAAATTGCTTGTCTCATTGGCAAATCTCAATTTAAGACAGTCAGATCTCATATTTGATCATTTTTTGCAGTGAGGTTTGTGATTGGTGGCACTGACATCCCGCCAATCAGATGTACATACATCATATACTGTACAGCAACAGGAACTACAGAGCAGCTTCTTCACAGTTTGTTTTGCTGCAGCAGAATATGTTTCATGTTTGTATTGTTTGCTCATTCAAAACGCAAAAGTTTGTAAAAAGCACAAGTTTCTTATCGTCTTACCTTATAAAATGAACTGCTCAGACCACTTCAATTCAGACCAGTTTCATATTTAAGTCCAGATAATAGTTTGAGCGTAGATATGTAATCCTCTGTTTGGAAATAAGTCCAATGAGTTTTAAAAAGTAATCTTTAGGCATACGGGCCTTGGAGTTGTTTTTGTATTTTCAAGGCAGCTCAAAGTTCAAAACTTTGACCTCAGTTGCATGTAACAGTCTGGTCCTGTTAGATCTCAGAAGCTCTGCGGGACAGGCCCTGATCAGCATCATGATGGGAGACATCACAATACTAGCCATTGTGTCCTTAGGCAAGACACTTATAGCAAGGTATGCTTCATTGTCCCCATAGAGAAATGTATCCTCTGCTTTAGGAACCTCTAACTTTCAATAGAAGGCTATGCATTTAAGAAAGCAAATAGTTTTGTGCCCGTCTGAAAAGATTTAGCTTTAGTGTCATTATTGTGGCATTATTACTGCTCCAAAGTTTGAGGCTAAGTTCTCTTACATACAGCCTTCTTCTTCTGTAACGTCCTTCAAACATGATATATGTAATATTTAATAACTGAAAGTGTCTCGGGCTCAGACAGAGGGAGAAACTGTCAGTCCATAAATAGATATAAAGAGTAACCTTTGAGAAAATCAAAGACGCCTGACCTTTGTGCAGTCGATCCTGACACAGGGGGAAAGATGTGATGAAGAGGAGATTACTGCAGTAGAACCACATTGCTGAAGTAAATGACAGGTTATCCTCCTGCTGCCGCTGAGTCGGACTACAGGAACATGTCGGCTGCCTTTGTTTGCACACAAAACCTCTGACTGTTATCTCTGTACTGGAGTTGTGACAGTGTGAGATCCAGGGGCCATTCTGTCTGTGCTGTTTGCATGTTTCTGGGTCTCTCTCTCATTATCTAAAATTAAGATTAAGATAAAGAGATCCTTTGACTTAATGCAACGATGTTAGCAACACGTCAGCCCCCTAGCTAACCCCAACGAAAAAACAAATTTTCGAAATTGACCCCAGCTAACTAATGCTCAAACCCTCAGTCCGCTCCAATCACATGGTCTGTGGTTAGACACATCTCCAATATAACCAATAGTACAAATCTGGCGTGTGAGTGAAATCTGTAGATCACGGATTTTCAACATGTTCCTCAAAGGGCTGTGGCTGCAGGTTTTCATTCCAACCAAGCGGCGCTGTCCCATGGCAGCTTAGGCTTCAGTCTTGCGCCACCACCACTGCTGTTGTAAAAAAACACCCTCAGCTCCAGCAGGTTGTTCTAATCTATAATGGCATTGAAGTGGACACATTTCTCTTTAGGCACATTGCAGTATTGCAGTTCATCACTTATTTTACTAATGCAATCTTGATCTTTACACACATTTCTGATCTCCTCGCTTCTTCAAAACCTTTTTTCAAACCATTAAATCACGTAACACTTCTAAGTTCACCATATTTGTTGAAAAAAAGCCCCACATTTGTGCTCCTAACGTTCACCGATCGCCACAGGGATAATGTCAGATGCAGTCGATGAAACCTGAGCCTGTTTGATTACTGCCTGTAATCCCGTAATTGAAGTTGTGTTATTATGATCAATAACACTCTCTCAGTGTCATTTCTGTGTGTGTTGGGTCAGCAAAGCAGCAGGCTGTACAATTAATCACAATCAAAATCGCAATTTGTGTGGTAAGTCAGTAATTAGTAAGTAAGTAAGTAATGTTTATTTATATAGCGCATTTGTACAGACCAAGGTCACCCAAAGCGCAATATTCAGAATTCAGATATTTTTCCCATTCTTTCTACAAACGGTGATGACATGTGAGACCCCTAACACACTGAAGCATCAAAGCCCCCACCCAACACCATACATTCACTCACTCATTACATCCATATCTATTGTACATGTTTTTAGTGGTAGGAAAAACCGGAGCACCTACACAGACATGGGGAAAACATGCAAACCCCACACAGAAAGGCCTAGGGGTGGAATCGAGCCCCAGGACCTTCTTCCGGTAAAACACAAGCTCTAACCATTGCTCCACCACCGACGCTGATGCGATTATTTAAAGGGGCCCTAACCTAACACTTTTTCGGCCATGGTGTAGAGTAGGTGTTTCCCCTCGTCACCTAAAGCTGTGTTCAATGAGATTCTTGCATTAAGTTATTCATATCCTCATACGCGTTCCAATCTCTGACAAGATTTGTCAGAGAGTTGCAAAATTTCAATGATGATTAAAAAAACACATTATACTTTCTTCTCACAGCGCTTGTAAAACTGTAGTAAATTCAATCTAACAATAACAATTCATGAAAAACAAAAATACATCCATTGATTGCATCGCTATCCAAACTGCAGGGTCCAACGAAACAGATATAAGTAGTAATTTATATTACTACGACGACCACTGTCTTTCCCCATTGGATTAACTATTCTCTGCCAGTATTTTTTTCAGTCAGTGGCCAATGAAAAGAGAGGTTGTTATTTTGTTTTTATTTTATTTTTTTGTAAATAGGCCCAATATAAAGAAGCATTTTTTTTTCATCAACCATTGGGTGGATCACTCTTTGCGGAGTCTTCTGGAAGCTGGGACCTGAAATCTACCTCATTGGGGCATCTCTATCACCTGGTTTTAGTCACTTTTACCATCAAGCTGAATCTCACATGTGGTAAAGGCCTATAATTACAAAACTTGGGGTAAAAAAAACCCTCACTATTTGTGTTGTCCTACATCTTGGAAAATCAAAACAAGGAAAATGTACATTGCTTTTAACCATAAAGACACAAATGTGGACTGAAGTTGCTGAAAAAACGTACAAAAATGGACCACTCTTTGAGGAGTCACTATATCTACTCTGAAATCTACCTCATTGGGGAATCTCTGAGATAAGATAGACTTTATTGATCTCACACAGGAGAAATTTAAATGTCACATTTGGCATGGATAGAATCACTCATATTTGTGCAAAAGACAGAATGTTAAAGGTTAAAAATATAGTCTGTTCAGGATATATTATGTACAATTATAGACACAGTGGCAATAGTAGTGCAGGTTTTTTCTCTATCACCTGGTTTTAGGCACTTTTACCATCAAGCTGAATCTCACATGTAGTAAAGGCCTATAATTACAAAACTTGGGGTTAAACAAAAAACTATTTGTGTTGTCCTACATCTTGGAAAATCAAACCAAGGAAAATGTACATGGCATTTTGTACGTTTTTAAATCCACATATATGTCTTTATGTGGACTTAAAAACGTACAAAAATGGACCGCTTTACTCATCCTGGTTTGAGAAATACACTTTATCTAGTCTCCCGTGGCCAAAACCATCATAATAACCTAATAATCACTTTGAGCCACATCTCAACACCCAACACATATCAGGTCTTTAAATAGCCGTGTCATCGCTGTTGAGCCGGTTTGGGGAAAACTCTCTCAGCTCTTTCATTATCAGAGACTTTATGGATCTATACATGCCTCAAAACGCACAGCCATGATGTGGACGGCTCATCACCTCTGGGTCCGCGGGCACACCCCCCCTCCTCACGCTCTCTCTCCGCTGCCAGCCGGGCCTGGATTATTGAGCCAGCTTCAAACAGGAATAATATAGCAGGTTCTTAAGATTTTAATAAGAATAAAATGAAACAGTAACCACCCAGGGGCCAGCAGGGTTAATCCCTTCAATATTACTGAAAATAATACGATAAAACAGAGGAGCCGAGCCAGCGCTGGAGGAGGAGGAGGAGGAGGGAGGGAGGAGGGAGAAAGAGGAGGAGGGGGTGAGAAGACGAGGTAATAAGTGGACATGGATGGGAGCCGTGTGGTTTTGGGCACATTTACAGGTTTATGGAGATTACGGCGGCGCGATTCTAGCAACAGTATATTAGTGCTTATATAACTGTGGTAAATACAATCTAATAATGACAATGCATGAAAATAAAAATACATTATTGTACAGACTGCAGGGTCCAGAGAAAAAGATAAAATTTGTGGCTTTTAGTTCGGCAATTAAGGTAATCACTTCATATGTTCACTTTTTCAAATATATAATTTAATGAAACCTCAAGAGCTTCTAACGTCTCATTGTTCAATATCACACGTCGTTGTTTGTAAATTAATCCATGCTAATATCAGGAACTTATGACACAAACATGTAGCTCCGCCCCCTCTGTCTCAAACTACCTGGATTGGTCTAGTAATACTACCTATTAGCAGCCTATTAAAACAAAAGCTCATAAATTAGTTTTGGTAATATCTTAAGTTAATTGATGTTCTTTCACAGTTGGCATGGCTGTGTTTGCAGCTGGTAAATTTCAAATTGAAAAAAATGAAATAAAAAAAGTGGTTGCAGACCGATTTTCACCCTCAATACTTGTGTCGCCTTAAAGTTTCAACTCAAGAGATTGTTTTCTGAAATGGCATAAAATAGTGCACAATATTTCTTGTTTAAAAGTAAGATTAAGATTAAGAGAGAGGCTGATGCTCTGATTCACATTCAGAAAATGTTATTAATTTGCAGCCTAATCTCAAAGCAGAACACACACACTCTTCTACACAAACACACAGTGTGTCAGGTCTCACAGTTCACACAGCAGCAGGTTACACAATATAAGTTTAAAACAACAATGAACAACACAATTCCCAAAAGTCAAACACCTTTACCAGAGTTTAACAGTTTTATGGCAGAGGGGACGAAAGAATTGGAAAAACGGTTTGTTTTCTGCGCTGGAGCATAAAAACGACGCCCTGAAGGCATCATTACAAAGTCAGCGATCAGAGGATGTTTGGGCTGAGCCAGAACACATTTTGCTTTACTCAACAACTGTGTACTGGGTGCAGCTCTGACTGCCACCCCTCGCCCCAGAAATGGATTAAGGGGAAGAAAATGGATGGATGGATGGTTTGCTTACGGCGCTTCACAGTTCAGGACACACATCTAAAAGCAGGAAAGAAGAGTGCAATGCTGAAGCTAAAAGTTGTACGCTTGGAGGAAGAGTTGAGTTTTTAACTGTACAAAACTGAGCAAAATCTTTTTTCAGTATGTTTTAACTGCCTTCCAACAAGATTTACCGATGGGAGAAGCTAAAATAATCTTGCTTTAAAAAAAACAATTTAAACAGAATTTACACACAAAACGTGATTTGAGTTCCACGTGGCTGTAAAAATCAAAGTCTGAAGCCATTATGCCGTATCACCGACACCACGCCGCCTCTTCATTCCTTACAGTTATCGTTCTCTAAGCAGCTACACGCTTTCATATAGTCTAAATGTCATCTCGTGCTTGCAGCCTGAGCTCCTGACGCTGTTTGCCTGTGTGGCCCCGGTGACAGCCCGCCCTCCGCCGCGCCGAGTCTCCTGCAGCATATTTCCAATGTCATGAGCACGTGCGCCGCGGCAGATGGCTTCAGACAGTTGGCAGGGGCGAGCGCGCGTGAATATCTGTTTACTAATAACCCTTTAATTACCTCAGATGGGCAGCGGGATCAAACGTGGAGGAGCCGGCCCCGAGGCTGAGGCCGTATGTCGCCGTAAAGACCGGGGAGAGACGCCTAAACATGCAGAAAGCTCACTAAATATTCTTTTTACAGTTTACAGAGAGGTTTAGCTTCAATCGCGCTGCACACAAGAGGGTTTTTTCAGTTATTTACTCACAAAATCACATATTCATTTGACTTTGATTTTAAGTGGTGGTTTTATTTGACGTTATTCACTGCAAAACACATAGAGTTGACTGTCCGAAGATTCTCCATGTGTTGATTTTATTGCGTTGCGGCACAGTGGATGAGTAGATAGCACTCTCGCTTCTCAGCAGGAAGGTCCTGTGTTCAAATTCCGGTCGGAACAGGGCCTTTCTGAGTGGAGCTTGCGTGTTCTCCCTGTGTTTGCGTAGTTTCCTCCAGGGGCCCCGGTTTCCCCTACCACTAAAAACATGCACAATAGCTAAAATCCTCCAGCTCCGGTCCTGACCAAGCCGAGTACCAACATCTGGAGATGGGTTCCCGGGCGCTGTTACTATGGCGACCACTGCTCTTGACAGAAGCCTTAATGGCATCAGGATGGGTCAAATGCAGAGGATGAATTTCCCTATGAGGACCACAAAGTGCACATTTACATTTACATTACTCTTCCCTTTTCCCATAAAGAAGAAATATCACGCATTACTTTAGGCCATTCCATTGAGGCTATTTACTTTGTCAAAATATATGGTGAAACAAGTATCAAGGGGAAATAATGCTATCGCCCTGACCTATCTTGTGCAACCACCAGGGGGAGGTTTAGATTATTATTTCTTACACAAATTTGAATGTTACTGGCTGCAACCACAGGCTTGAGAAATGGCCAAAACTAATTCATGTGCAATACTTTTGTTTTAAAAGTCAGAAAACCGCTCTGAGTGTGATGGTATATAGTGGTACAATGACGTTCTACTATTACAAGACTGAGACAGGAGCTTTAAGCCAAAAGGGGTGGAGTTACGTGTTTGTGGCAGACATTCCTGATAATAGCCTGTAGGGATCTAAAAACAACCCCCGGGCCGGTTTGTGTTGAGGTTTTTTTTTATTTTTTTGCTTGGTTGACCATTGCACCCACCCACTGCAGCAACCTACACAAAAACACAGGGATAACATGCAAACCCCACTCAGAAAGGACCTTCTAGCTCTGAAGCACAACAGCAAACCATTGCGCAACCCAAAAAGCGCCGAAATAGTCTTTAGTTCAGGATTGGCACATATTTAATATCTTTTAACAGAGTGTTCCATTTACAAGTAGCATAATGGAGCAAAACACTGGCAAATAATGAGAAACAAAACTATTGAATTTCTTTGTACAGCAATCCTTTTACACACAAAGCTTGTCTTTTAAAGTATTCAAATCATGTTATTTGTCATCGACTTCAAACTTTCTTCAAACTTGACATTTTAAGGGATCACTTTTCATTAAAACAGTTTCTCCCTGGTCTTTACCGTAATCAAAGCAAACACGTGCCAGCTCACCGCTTTGCGCTGTTTACGGCTGCGGCGCTTTTCTCTCCGAATATACTTCTTTTTGTACATTTAATGCATATGCCGTGGCTCATATACAGGACTTAGGAGCGAGAAATCCCGGCCATGCGCAAATGTCACGTGGAATTCCTTCATCTGCCATAACAACCTTAACCTTCTGTATTTTGTTCCATTGACTCCCCCACTCAGGCAATATGTTACAAAGACGCCATGGGAGAGCATGCATTAATGACGAGACCTTTACTCGGAGTGGGAAATAATAAATTGCTGTTCAAAAAGGCCTTAATATACACACCAACGGGTGATTTTGCTGCGTTGGGCAGATGAGAGGCCTTAGGTCAGCATGGTTTAGGTGGGTTATAAAAAGCAAGGGTCCCAGTGCCAATGAGTTATTATTAGCCTCAGTACTCGTTCTACAGCCTGAGTCCTGGCTCTATTGTCTGTCCGTCCTTGGGGGTGGATCCCTCTCTGAACGTGGGCCGCCCCAAGGTTTATCACTTTTTTACCCACTTATTTTTGTTGTTGTTGTTCCTTGCCGATGACCCTAAAACCCAATGGGAGGGAGCGACAGTAGCTCAGTTGGACACCAGCCTTTGGGGCGGAAGGTTGTGGGCTCGAGCCTATCATGGGACCTACTGCAACTGCTCCCACTAATGTCTACTGTCTTTGTGTCCTTGGGCAAGATACTTAACCCCACATTGCCTGAAGCTCGCGCTGAAACGCCAAGGCTATGGCACCACAGATGAAGCAGCCATCTTCCAGTGGACTCACCACCTGCAGAGGATCAGCAAGGGACTGGTCCTTTGAGCATTGGGTTCTCAAACCACCCCCCGACCCAGAAATGGAATAGGGGTTGAAAATGAATGAATATAAATGAACCCAATTGGAAAAAGTGAGACTGTTAAGAAAATGTATGGACATTGATCATTCCACTCCCTGCGGACCAATGGCTCCTATGTTGTTTTCATATTTCCTGTTTGATTCTCTGTTGACATGTTGTTTGTGAATCGGAGTCCTCTGAGACGACTGCTGTTGTGATGTAGGGCTATACTAAGAAACATTTAATTGAATTATTTATTATTACACCATATGCCCGTTCTGAGAATGCCCTTGCTGGAAACCCTGGCCCTTATGTTTGCATGGATTCGGGGACCTATCACAGAACGGGGAGGGACGGCAAGTCGACAATGACGCACTATCGGTCAGACGGAAGCAGGAAGTTTATCTACGGATCCAACGTGGTGGCAGCAAACGCAAAGCTTTCTTTCTATGAAGCTTTGGACCATGTTCATATTTAAATTTTGAAAAATGGCAGAATTCGTTCTGCCCCATGGTGTAAACATCTCTCACATTTTTGCATATTCTGGTTATAGATTTGTAGCTCTACATTCATTATCGGACTATGAGCTTCGTGCAGACCACAAAGTGCATACAATAGACTTTTGAAGAACCCAATAAATGACTGTGGACAATACTAAATCACTTCTCTCCAACGAGAAAATGAATTGATGGTTCCCAGACCAAATATTTATATTGAGATCTATAAACTGGTGTTAGCCGGGCTGCCATATGCCAAAGAAAATATGCCAAGTTTCTTCCTGTTGACTGAGTAGAGGGGCACCACTGGTTAAGAAATCCAGTTCAGACGGTCTGATTCTCTGATTTGTGTTGCTGAATCGACAGCTTTGTAAAGTCCTCTGACACGACTTCTGTTGTGTACAAAATAAATTGATTTGAATTTAAATCAGAAAAGACTCATCTCTTCGGCAATAATCTAGATTCTAAAATATCTAATATATACTGTATAAAAGTATATATAACCAAGAAAACTAGTTTGATCTGATGAATTTTGAAACTTATGATAGGACCAGAGCTGCAACATGTGAAATGTATGATCGCAACTCATAGATTATTGATATAGTCGTCAGCCGATTTATAATGACTGCAGAATGAAAGGAATTTGGTTAAAAGACTTAGTAAGCACAACTCAGTGTAACCAATCGTCTCTAGGTTCTCCACAAGTATCACATCAAACATAAAAAAATCACACATTATTTGACATTTTGGGATCTAATCAACTAATCAATTCTCAGCATCATTCTTAATTACAGCCTAAATCAGTAAATCTATGATAATGCTTTTGAGGTAGTTGGTCTATTGGCTCGTTTCTACCGTAGTGTCAGGATTCTTCTCCTTCCGTCCCCATGGTAGCACTCCATCGCCAAAGACAAGATGTCCCCTCCCCGCCAGGCCACAATAAATGAGCAATCGGCCACAAAGTGTCAGCCATGCCATAATCCCCTTTTAATTTCCTTGCAGGGCGGTTGCCAGATCGGCGCTGGGCTGGCCGCAGAAGGCAGTATGGAGACAGGCGTGCGTCTTTATGGAGATCCAGGCAAAGAAAATACAATAACCACACGCCGGTGCCACTGTTTGCCTTACACTTGAGTAGGATTTAGGCTCCTCCGGCTGCGGCTGGAGGAGGGAGCGGAGGGCCCACGCACACAAGCCTCGGTGCGCATTGTTCTGTGGACATATGTGCGCTCATTTACTGCGTTCCACCTCCAAGGGAAAGTGAGTCTAATCGAACACCGGCCGGGGAATGAATGAGTTTGGACGGAGGGAGAAATATTTACATTATTCGGCAGTAAAAGGTTCACTTCTCAGTCTTGGAAAGTGACTTGTTTGACTTCAATGTATATATAGGAAATTAAAACTATTGGTTATAACAGGCAACGCAATTAGAGGGACCAAAGTCAAAACAGTATTGTACTTTTATAAGACATTTTGTGCTTAATCTTCAGACTGTGCTCGTCCTCACAACAGAATGTAGAAGTTTGCTATTTTCCACTTGATGCTTTGAGCCTTCAGCTTCTAAATACCCAATATTTCGAATCTGAAGTCTCTCACCCCAATCACACTTCTTCCTGAGATGTCCCTCACAAAGTTTTCACAGACAGTCAACCCACGTGCTTATCCCAGCTCATCAGGGCTTAAATTGTACAAAAATACGTGTTACCTTGTCTGTGGTATCTACTTTATGCTTTACACTGTGTGAATTCAAATAAAATCTTGGCCCATAGCTGCTACAGGACTCTACCAAAACTCCCAACTCCTCTCTACAGAAGACCACGGTGGATCCAGTGCCTCTGTCCTGGGTCTTCTGCAGATCCAGGTCTGAGGTCTGTGACTCCAGCCGATCCAAGAATCCACCTGCTGCTTTAAACGCTGCCATATTTGATTGTGGGTCAACATTTGTACACAAACATACAAGCTTTCTTTCAGTCCCTCAGGTTTTGAGACTGATATTGGATAATAGCTTGATGAAAAAATGAATGAATCCATAAACAATGACGCCATTATATTTACTGTAACTAAAGGGCTATCAACATTACTACAAGATGTCTGGGGGCATAGGAAGATCTGGGCAGAAGAAAATGGATGAATGGATTGTATTTATTTATATTGAGTGCCTTTCTGTGACTCTAGATTATGATTATTTTGTATTTAATGTATTAATTCCCAATACATAGGCCTCCTACAAAGGCTACAATAGTAATTCCATAGTCTAATTTTGGATTCTCTAATGTTGTCTACACGTCCCTTTTGTATTTGCACCACTAAATCAATGCCAAAAGCTACTGTATACTATGCACTGCACATAAACATAAACAGGCTAACATCGAGTATGCCACCTTAAAAAGAGAAGCCTTTTTGCCTGTATATATCTCCATAAATAAGACGTATGTATGGATCAAATATATATGAGGTTTCACACATTTGTAACTGCATTTTTCCCATGTTTTTGTGTGATTCCTGAATAAAGGTTGTCTCTATCTTACCTACGGCTTATATGATCAGCTGTGTCTGTTTGGATATTGGCAGGATTACTCTCAATGCTGCACCTATTTGCACGGCCCACGCTGAACAAGGCCCTTGCCAGAAAAGTGTTTTAGGACGCCTCCTTCTCCGCGCTCCAGCGATCTAATCTCTACTTAATTACAGTTATAACACACAGCTCAGTCTTTTGGAGCAAACTCATTACGAAAGCAGTCCTGGTTGCTCTCCTCTCCGCGCTCGCCAAACACGCTCCGAGTCTAAAGCTAACAGGGATAGGTATGTCCTCCTCTAACAGGGAGTCACCAAGGCCCATTTTGCATCTATTTGTTGTATTCATTTCATGTAAAAAGTCACATATCCGTCTAATTACGATGAACGAGTCCAAACCGTCGTCGTGTTTGACAAAGATTTAGAACACAACAATGGAGTTTGCTTATGCGCTGTTCAATTAAAGACAGACAGGCCTGGGCTGAGTCTCAGGCGTGAGCAGGATGCAGAGCTGCTGAAGAGATAAAAGTAAATGCTATTATTATTATTATGAGTTTCTCTGATTAGTCATGTCTGCTGCTGTTCGCTCAAGAATATGACTGCAACTACTATACATTTAGTGGAAGGAGCAGTCAGGAAGTGAATATGTGACTTCTCACTGGTTTTAACGGAAGGGAGCACATTACCCCTGTATTAGCATCCCCCCCACTAGCTCCCCGTGCGTTTTAGAATTGATTTTAAGATTTTACTCGTTACTTTTTGATTGTAAAGCGCTTTGGGTGACCTTGGTCTGTAAAATGCAATATATAAATAAACATTACTTATTTACTTTCTTAAAGCTAGGGCTAGCATCACTGGACTTTTCACGGGCGGCACGGTGGCTGAGAGGATAGACCTCGCTTCTCAGCAGGAAGGTCCTGAGTTCAAATCCCGGTTGGAACAGGGCCTTTATGATAGGAATTTGCGTGTTCTCCCCGTGTCTGCGTAGGTTTCTTCCAGGTACTCTGGTTTCCCCTACCATTAAAAACATGTAGAATAGGTTTGACATGCGCCTCTTGTACTGACCCAACTCCCATCTCTTCGTGGAGTGAGTGACAAATGCCCACAATTGTAACGGCTTTGTGACTCTGGTCTGTGAAAGGCAGTATATATATAAATAAAGATTACTTACTACTTACTTACTTCACTTTTAACCCCCGCAGCCTTAGCTCCTCGGGTAGGTCCCTGTTGGCCGTTCCAAGGTCGAGGCTCCGGACGAAGGGTGATTGAACCTTCTCAGTCTGTGCTCCTTAGCTCTGGAACGACCTGTGCAAGGAGATACAATTCAAAACAATACAATTTTTTCTTGTATAGCCCTAAATCACAACAGCAGTAATCTCAGAGGACTTAACCAAACCATTGAAATCACCTACAACACAGATCAGAGAATCAACGGTTAAAAAATATAAGGCCACTCACACCATCAGTACCCTCTTTTAAATCACGTATTAAAACCTACTTTTGTCAAACAGCTTCTAGTTTTAAAGTTCATGTGCTGTAGTTCACTGTTTCACTTTGTCTTTTCTCTTGTGTTACCTCTGTCTGCGTTGGTTTCACTGTTACTGACTTTGTATTATGATGACCGGCTGTTTTTATAATCATTATGTGGCCAGAAAGTTTGGGAACTTCCTGGCCATATTTGGATTAGTTCACAGACCACAGTCAAAGGGCTACAGACAGATCCATACTGTCATGTTTTTTGCATCCATACAAACAAACAATTAGACTTAATCACAGAAGGTTCCACGGGGATTTCCCTGAGAAAAGCATGATGGGAAAACGTAGGTTGACTGTACACTTTTCTTACTGTGAAAGGCTCAAGCTTTTAAAGTCAGTTAGAATTAGAGATCATTCTCAATCGTAATTATAAACGTATTAACGTCAACCTTCATCTTTAACCTGCTTGAGTCCATGGACTTACCCTCAGCATGTACGATCATAAAAACGCTAAATCAAACATCACCAAAGATTTACCCTATGTCCTCTTCTCGCGGCTGCGTTTACACATTTTCATATTTTGACCTCTATACGTAATCCTGGCTTCAAACATTCTGTCCCTTTAGGCCTCACCGCGTCAGGTTCTCCTCGACTTTGTGATGGACTCAATATCATCGCTGCGGGGAAAAGCAACAGTACAGATGCCAGTGTTTGGTCGGCTAATTAGCGCTTTGTATTAGTAATTAATGGGCATTAGCAGTGAAGCGACGCGGAGCTCTCGCGGCCGCCTGTGAAGAGGATCCAGGCGGCTTCGCTCTCCCCCGTCGCGCCGCACGAGAGTCAAAGCAAAGCAAGGGCAACATCGCTTATCCTGTCCAACTGCAGTCAGCATTTGTAAACAGCAGCTAAATGAATCATGCCTCAAACCGGAGCTGAGAGCTGCTACTGAGAGGGAGACGAGACGTTTAGAGGCATCTCCAGGATCCAGACCAAAGATAATTGTGAGTGGATGGTGTGTAAAACGTTGCACTGGTCTTTTATAGTTTTCGTATTATACATTTAATGATGTGGAATAACATGGAAACAACAGGTGAAGACAGACAAGTTTGAGTTTTAACCAAGCCCCGGGTTTCCAAGATGGCGGTACATTCAAGTCAAAGGCCTGTGCTCGGGGGCCGATGCTTGAAGTTGGGCGGACGACTAGCATTTTGGCTAGATCCGGTTCTGGGCATGAGCAGTAGGTGCACTGTGTTGCTATGACGCTTTGTGTTGTGTGGAAATGTTGAGTTCTTGAAGCTTGCTCCTCATCTGAACCGAGTCAGAGTCCTCAAAATCAGAATTACTGTCATAACAAGTGCGCAAGGGCTCATAAATATCTGAATAACAAATATCTGTTTAAAATGTCCGTATACAACGTTATGGCTTACAAATGCATATCAACAAAGCCCAATGACACCTAAGTGTACGTCACTTCCGGTCTTGGCAATTTTTCTGCGAATGTCTTTTTGCATGATTATTATTTATAGAAACTGCTAAGGGTGAAACTATCTGTCAAAATGTGTTTTATTTAACACAAAAAAGACCACAAAATACCAACAAAATAAGATTAAGTCCATTTTAAGCTATAGATTTACCAGTCAGTCAATGTTCTCACCCTCAACTATGGTCGAGGCAAAGCTGAAGATAATATATATATATATATATATACACACACCATATATAAATGTTTATATTGAAGAGAATTGTCAAAACGTCTCTTAAAACGTTAATAAAAAACACATAGTAGTTTGTCTTCATCATTAGAATAACTTTTCTGCTTTTCTGCTTTGAGAGCGAGGAACTACCCGTATTTAGCTGGAGTTTTATTGCATGGTTAAAAAAAAAAAAAAAAGGTGAATTGAAAGGTTGCCCCAGTTTGTAGAGTAGTATCAACACCATTGCCCTTAACTCTGCTTGATCTAACACTGATTGCTTGTGTAACTTTACGGCATTAACAGTTCTTGTACTTTAAACGTGGCGTTATCTCGCTGTGACTTGTGTGTGTTTGGGTGTGTGTGTGTGTGCATGTGTGTGTGCATGTGTGTGCGATAAACCGGTGGAAAGCTGAGGACTTGGGAGTTATCAATTATCCAGAGCTCAGTGGCACTCGGCTTCCTCAGGCTCTGGTGTTAAATGAAGTTGTCAGGGCTGTCTCTCCGATTTGCCCCATCGCACGAGCGGGCAGTGATGGCGCCTGACGTCCGCACACTGGCGCTCCGAGCCGGCTGCCGCGCCACATCTCTGCGCCCATACATCAGCCTGCACACCGGCCTGGCCACGACCACCGCACAATATCAGCGGAGCCAGCAGCCCACAGCGCCGCGATCACCTTCCAAAAGCAGCCAGAGGACAGAGCAGTGGACAGGAAGGATAGCCAACATGTCGTTAGAGCAGACATGTCAAACTCATTTTGGTCAGGGGCCGAATGGAAAAATCGGAACTGGTCGAAGGCTGAAGCAGATGGAATGCCCTTTTCTTATAATCGTTTTATACATTAATCAATTCAATTCAATTCAGTATAAAATCACAACAGTAGTTATCTTGAAGGACTTTACACAACCGCTGAAATTGCCAACACAGATCAGAGAATCAAACAATTAAAACCCAAGAAACACAGAAAACACATTGGTATTGGTCCATATCTCCTACGGGGGATCAATCAATCAAGATCTATCTATCTATAAAGGGTAGAAAGTCAATGACCATAAATGTTGTTGAATATTGAGTGTCCTGGATCATCACCACTGTCCAAAAAGGTATTTTGAAGCTATTATTTTATAGGGGGTATACTTTTATGTAGCTCCCGACTAACTAAAAGAACTCCCAGAGCCATCTTTTTGACAGCTTCCATTCAAACCAATGGGATTCTGAGAGATTACCCCAAAAATGTACAGTTTTCCATCCGATTTATCTAATATACTGTTAAATAAGTGCTAAAACATGAGGATATAACTTGAAACTTGAATGAGTTTGTTGAAAGGCTAATGCTAAAGACCCAACTGCTGATAAATAAAAAGTGTGTTGCTATGGTAACTAGCTGACTTGGCTCAGAACCAGCCCCCCATGAAGGAGGAGCTTTTTAACGCCAAAGAAAGAATTTTAGTTTGATTAAAAAGAAAAACTCATATGTCAAAGATAAAAGATGATTGTATCAAAATAAACTACACATAGATACCGAAAATGTCACATAGTTATAAAAACTAAAAATGTACATACGCTGACAAAACTAAAAGCCGTCATATTGACTGGTTGGCAGTTCTAGTGACATAGCAGCTACAAACTAGTTGTGTTTTTGTATATTGTTTTATAGATAGATAGATAGATAGATACTTAATGGACCTCTGTAGGAGAACTTCTAGTGCCAAGTAGCTGCAGAAAAAACATCCATCCATTCAAACAAAACAAATAAATACATCATTCTAAAAGTAGATAACAATAGTCATAAAATACTTGGTTACTTTTTGGTCTCTTGCATAAGTCACCACACGTTGACTTTTTCTCTCTTACTCACACATTACAAAATGCATTAACAGTTACATGAGAGCAACAACACATCCTGGATCTAGCTTTCCTCTGGTGCTAAAAACAGCAGAAGGACGCCGTCTTGGGGAGCTCCGAGCACAGTCCCTCCATGGCCCCTCGCGTCCCACGTGAGGGCACTGAATGTGGGACAGCGAGCCCTGGCACCGGCGCCGCCCTGGGACCCGCTGGGCTGAAGGACACCGGGCGCCTGCGGAGGGAGACTGCGGGACGCGGCCCGGACCAGGACGAGCAGGTGTCAGCCGTAATGGATCATCGCAGCACGGTGGGGCACTAAGCTCTCAGTGCTTAAGTATTTATTTGTGATGAATAGTAATGACAGCACACTTACAAAGCACTTGTTTAATGTTTCCAGGGCTCAGGAGGAAGGGCCGGATCAGAAAGAGGACGGGGAGCAGTATGCTTGGAGCGGACTGACCTAGTGCTGACATCACCGCAGCGCTAGCCTTAATGAGGAAGATGTCGATTTGTACTTAAGTTAGCAGGAGTCCATTTTCTTTAGAATTTCTTACCTTGCGCTAGTGTCGCGTAGTACTTTTGAATTCACTGGAAACGGCAGCAAGTTCTAAGTAGCTCTAAAACAGTTGTAGTTTTGTGCTTTACAATTGTTTTTTTGTTTTTTTTCTGCATGAGATGTTGCTGCTGTACAGTGTTCTTGGGTTTGCCCTGAACCAAGTGGATCAGGTGAAAATCCAGTAGAGGAATGCTAACTTTTTGAAAAATGTTAATGAAGCATTCAGCATTTTACTTTGGATCAGAGCAGAGAAAATGGTCCGAACCCAGCGGCTTCTCCACCTCTGCTGCTGTGACCCAAAGTGCTGTAGCAATTTATTATTACTGATGTTTGCTTTTTAGATCAATTTTATTTATTTTTTTGTGATGGATGTGTTTTGCTGCTGCTGGACACCTGAATTTCTCCTCCAGGGATCACTAAAGTATCTCTGTATCTATCTAACAGGGGTAGATGTGTTGTTAGGCAGTTGCTAAGGCAAGCTGGACAATTTTTATACAATACTGTAAGTGCTTGTCCATGGCCCCAGCTCCATTATACCAGACATCATATTAAAGCTGGGGTACCTAACTTTCTTTCTTTCATTAATAATGTTTGGATTTGTCCCAACTGAAAGAGTCACAATCAGACTACAACATGCTAGTTTGAGCTTTTTAGAAAACAGAATATATTTTGCATGTACTCGGAAAAGAGCCTTGTGAGTGTCTATTTGAACCTTTGGGTTGAGAACTGATGAAATGAGTGACTACGTAATACATTTAGTGGGATTGGAAAGTTAAGTACCGCAGCTTTAAGGTTTATAGGTTTACTTTAAGGTCCATTTATTGGGAAAATGTTCCTTTGAATTTGATCCATCCCCAGCCATTCGTAACGTACCAATTAAATTCAATGTATAGCCCTAAAACACAACAGCAGTCGTCTTGGAGGACTCGATTCTCCAACACAGATCAGAAAATCAACAGTTTGGAGCGATTGGTACATAGGGAGCAGGATGTCCAATGTACCTAAATATCCTAGATCATCACTGCTATTCTTAGACCCTCCGGCATCGGCAAAGATCAACCCGAAACCACAGAAATACCACAACAGAGAAGTTAAATCTAAGTTTTAAATGCGCGTTGAATTATCGCCACCACGCTTAAGTCTTAATTACATTCGGCGTCTGTTAAAACCACCGAACGGCATTCCAACATCCTGCAGTAATCCGAGTCAACTCCTCATTTAAGATCACACCACCGCCAGCTCCTCTCCTCCTGTCAAGCCGCTAAATAAAACACTCCTCATGCGTCTCAGATATTAACCTACTTAGTGAAAAAGCCTGTGATTCATGTCGATTTGGTCGCGTTTCAATGCTGCCCAGCTGTCAGCGCCCAGCCTCTAACCTAAATTATCCATCGCCGCGTCGTTTTAGCGCGGTTAAGGGAATAAGCACTCCTTTAGCACTTCAAAAGGCCTGGCCACTGTTGTTTCACTGCACTCCCCGTTAGCCGCGCGCTAATTATTCAAACGCAGCCATAATGAGCTCTTACTGACCTTGCCGATAAAAAGCCTCCCTTTTATGTTTATGCTAACGTGTTTTGCCGGGCTAATTTAAGAAAACATTGCTTAATCTTTCACCAAAGGCTGCAAAACACGAGGCGCACATCCTGTCAAAGTTCCCCCGAGTCTGCGCAAACACGGATTGTAGAGCGAGTACACACGCAGACTGCTGCTTAAAATAATATTAGTGAAAGGTGAAAGCAAATGCTAAATTCAACTCAAGTGGAAATTAATTCACACATTTTAATTGCTTGCTTTTTCCCAGTTAGAGGTCTTGTAACGTGTCTTTAAAAGTCCTTTATTGTGTATGCATAACTTATTCTTGGACACCCTTTCTATTTGGCAGCGTATTTATGCAAAACTGGTGATTATATACGAGGCTTTGTGTGTCTGTAATAAACAAACTGTATGTAGAGCAGAAGAGCAGCTTCAGTGACAGACAGATCCACCCTCGCTGTGTGAAGGAGAGGTTTGGCAGGTCTCTCTTTACTGGTGCTATCAGACTGTACTATGAACAATGAAGACTGAGTGAGACTACTGGCCTGACCTGATATGTCATGTATCTGTGTAATATGCATGGGACTACGTATGTCCACTGTCATTTTACTTTCCGCCCGGAGCCTCATGCTGCTAACATGTTCAGAAGTATCATCACTGTGAATATTAGAACCTACAGGTCACGGCTGGAGGTTAGGACTCGAGCCACGCTGCAGCTTCAGTCCTGACTAATTTCAGGAAGTATGTTCACTTTAGTCTGGTTCTCAGGTCTCTGCACCTACAACCCTGCTCCCATCTCTGTGTTGAGTGAGAGACAAATGCCCACAACAATTGAAAAGCCCTTTGTGACAGGCGCTTTATAAATACTGCACATATTACTTACTTACTTTGCAGCAGCTCTGCTTTTCTACAAGTCTCTCCATGGCCTTGCACCAAAGTACGTTTTTTTTTAGTACGTTTTTATTTATATACCGCCTTTTCACTGCAGATCTGAGTCTCAAAGCGGTTTACAATTGTTAATTTTGGGCATTTGTCTCTCACTCCACACAGAGATGGGAGGGGCCAGTACAGGAGGCACATGCCAGAACTATTGTACATATTTTTAGTGGTAGGGGAAACCGGAGTACCCGGAGGAAACCTACGCAGACACGGGGAGAACATGCAAACTCCACTCAGAAAGGCCCTGGTCCGACCGGGATTCGAACCCAGGACCTTCTTGCTGAGAGGCGAGAGTGCTATCCACTCAGCCACCGTGCCGCCTGCAAGTACATCAGTAACATGTTACTATACCATATGAACCAACTCGAACTCTAAGGGACTGGCCTCTAAGGAGCACAGGGACTGGCCTCCTGCTGGGACTCTGAGGAGGACAGGGACTGGCCTCCTGCTGGGACTCTAAGGAGCACAGGGACTGGCCTCCGGCTGGGACTCTGAGGAGGACAGGGACTGGCCTCCTGCTGGGACTCTGAGGAGCACAGGGACTGGCCTCCTGCTGGGACTCTGAGGAGCACGGACTGGCCTCCTGCTGGGACTCTGAGATGCACAGGGACTGGCCCCATGCCGGAGAGACAGGATTAAGAATGGGGAGTTAGCGGTTCAGATTTATGCAGCTAAAATCTGCAACAGTCTTCCTGAAAATGTGAGACAGGTTTCTAATCTGACAATATTCAAATCTAGGTTACATAATCCAGAGTTTTTAATTTGAATGCTTCATGCTGATGTTGTAACACATCTGATTCCACACATACTCAAAATACTTGCATTGGACTAAAAAAAGTCCAGACCTTACAATGTACATTACATTTTTGAACAACCAATATTGGACTTGGGAATGCACCACGTAAATCAGGGGTGTCCAAACATTTTTGATCAAGGGGCGAAATGCAGACCAGGTGGAATGTCAAACTGTACTTCTGTAGATTCAAGTATGTAGCAAAAAATGTCATAAAAAGCCCGTCTCATCACTAACTGTGGAGGTGTAACAGCAGGACGCACGCAGACCAAGAACTGCTGAGGGGTCCTCAACTTTCCCGAGGGCCGCAGTTTGGATTTGGATGCTGTAGAAAAGTAACCAGCCATTTTTCACCAATGCCATTTGTTGAAAAATGGCGGAATAGTCCACAAGCATGTTTCCGTCCTGCTGGCGAGGAGATTAGCGTTGGTGGGCAGAGCAGTGGAGGGCCCCTGTAGCAGAGATGAGCCGTGATGGACTCTATAGGGGACCAGGGAGGGGCCCGGGACCAAGCAACAGACGGGACAAGTGAGCATGAAATCACAGCGGCGCGGGAGGTGAAGCTGAATAAATATAGACCACTCTACAGGAGAATGGTTTTACTGTGAAAAATGAGCTTGAGTGTTTGGGAAATACAGAGATTTTCAGAATGATATTGTTATGGGAGTAATGGCAACATTCCTTCTTATTGATGAAGACTTTTGAGGAAGTATTCTGAAAGTATTAAAGTTAGCAAGATTTTGGTATTTTTCCCATATTGGCAAACAGCAGCTACTAAGCACTAAGTAATTCAATTCAATGTTTTCAATGTATTTTTTATGGCCCTAAATCACAACAACAGTGATCTCAGAGGACTTCATTAAGAGTAATTAAGTAAGTCAATTTAATTTATGAAACAAATTTTACAATCAAAGGTTCCATTCAATTACTACTTTTTGTATAGCCCTAAATCACAACAGCAGTCATCTCGAAGGACTTAGCATCGTTTTTGATTCCTGAATATCAGATAAGAGAATCAAACAGTTCCGAACATAGGAAACACATAGAAGCCATTGGTCCATAAGAAGCGGATAACCAATGTCCATAAATGTCTATATATGTTCTTAAAATGTCCCCGGTCATCAATGTCCTTAGACTCTCCTGGCCACAGAAAGCACTTTACAGATTTGTGTATTTTCCATTCTCTCATGTCACTCATATGCGCTGGAAACGGCAGAGAGTCCTAAGTAACTCTAAAACAGTTATTACTTTTTTCTACTTGAGATGTTGCTGCAGTACAGTGTTCATGGTTTTGCACTGGTCCAGACTGGAGCGGAGAGGATCCGTGGTCTGAAACAAGCGGATAAGGCAAAAATTCACAAGAGGAATGCTTTTGAAAAATGTTTATGAAGCATTCAGCATTTTACTTTGAGCTAGAGCAGAGAAATCAGTCCGAACCAAGCGACCTCTGCACTTCATTATTATTATTATTGTTAGCTTCTTAAAATTATCAATGTACAGTATTTGTTTTGTTTGTGTGGATGGATGTGTTTTTGCTGCTACTGGACACCTACATTTCTCTCATGGGGATCAATAAAGTATGTATTTATCTATCGATCTATAATTATCATCTACCACAGAGAGAATGATCATTCATAATCTTCCAAATATGGCCAAAACCATTCCATTCCTGCCTGGGTGTGTAAAAAACGATAATGTTTAGATGGCGGTGTGCAACAGGACCAGAGCAGCGCCATGTTGGTGTTCAGCTCAGGTATTGCGCCGGGGCCAGCGGACTGGGCCCCTGCTCCTAATTGGCCTCTCAAATGTTAGCAGGTCGTCCCAAAGGCTCCTGACACAGGGCCAGAGCAGGAGAGCAGCACGGAGCAGGAGCAGAGGGTTTAGCACCTTCCCACGCCTTCCCCTCTGGTCCCGGGCCGCTTCTGGTCAGGCCGCGAGCTGTGCAAGCGAAAGTGCATTTGGCGTGGCGCTGTGTAAGATGAGGAAGCAAATAGTTCCCCATAGAGAGGCCACGCGTGCAGTTTGAGCTGGAAACGGCTATGCTAGTAGCACGTAGCAACAAATCCATTTTTCTGGTCCTTTGGCCTATAGCTCCGAGCATGAAAAGGGAAAAAGCCAACAACAGCTACATTTCACCAAACAAACTGGCAACCCAAAGGAAGCCGCACTGGATAATCTGCTTGAATATCGTAAACATTAGTATTATATTACTGACATCATATCTATTGTAAACATTAGTATTATTGACATCATATCTATTGTATTTTTGTTAGGAATCACTTCACATAGACCTTTCTGTTCAGAATAGGTCAAATATGAATTCTACATGTGACTCGTTATCCGGGGACACATCAAATACGAAGGTTTTAAAAACATATTTAAATGTAATGTTATGAGTAATAGAGTAAATCTAAAATTTTATTCCATGAACCTTTGTCCTATCAGTCTATCAAACATTGTATAGCATCATATTTAAATTACTATACATTAAATTATATATAGTGTATGTTTCATGAAATTAATTTTGGATCCACAAAATGATTAATTGATTTCGTACTTTAAGCTGAATGCTGCTGTTTTGCCGTTTCTTGGCTTTCCTAAGTTGTAGTGATAGAGTTAGGCTCCAATAAGTGCTTAATCACTTCAGCCTAAACCATTTCAGTCACTGCCTTTTGTTTTTGTAACATGACATAATCTGTAGCATGTGTTTGAGTTAAATGACTGAACAGAAAAGAGAAAAATAGTTGTAATTTAAAATGTAAATATTGCCAGGGCAGCGTTGGCAACAGCAGTAGTTCACCTTGTTGCTGGAGTGAAAGAATAATGACATGTGAAGCGTCTTTGAGCGCTATTTAAAACCTGTGCATTAATATTATTATTATCACTATTTACATTTTTGTGACAATATTGCATTCTGATTAAACATGTGAACAACTTTGCTCAGATTTCAGCCACAGCCTCAGATTCGGATAAAGATGTCTAAGTCACTTTGCGGTTTTAAGTCTTGCTTCCATTGCCCTGAGTTTCACATAAGCCCCTCCCTGAACAAGCTCACTTAATTTAACTGTATTTACGGAGCTCTCGCTCTCGCAACCAGTGTCAACTCACCACTATGTTTCTTTCAGGCTCAAAAGTTTGGTGAAGCCAACTGGTCTCTCTTTACAAATCTGGTATTTGCCCAAATTCAACTTTGGGAGTAAATGTAGCCGCAGAGCTTTGACATAACAGGAGGATGGATCTGGATCAGTTTCCTTCACTCAAACCAAAAAACGTGTACTTCTCAATATTCTTCATCTTTTTGGTGCATTATCCGACAGGGATTTCATGTCTACCTTCTTCGGTTCATTTAGTTCATAGTGCATAATAAAAATTGAATGGAAATAGATGAAACGGTTAATTTGTGGCTCTGACAAAAATACATTGAATTGAATTAACTTTACATTCACCTGTTAATTTTCAACATAATCTCAATCTATTAAACCTCTCCCACATAGCCGCCTCCACTTCTCTGCGTACCCTCTGCTCTCACCGCACAAAGGACGCACCGTAAAACGCAATTAGCTCTAAATGTGCACTGGGGCAGGACAGGAGCACATTTGTAATTCTTTTCCAGCTCATCAAAGCGTCCGCGGCTAATCCCTTTCTTATATAAATAGCTCTTTTGGTGGAAAGGCTATAGCTGCCGCACACAGCTCTAACCCGTCTGTCCCCGCATCTTCAGCCAGGATAAGCTGCGTGTTGGATTGGCACATCGGGCTGCCTTCCATGGGGCCCGCTGCTGTGCTGGCCGCCAGTACAGATGGAGGGCAGGCTTGGGCAATGCCAGCTTGTCAGTCGGATTAAAACGACTCATTTATTCACTGAAGTATGGTGCAAAGCGACCGGGCCAGCGCAGGGTGACTCCAAAGGGGCAGAGGGCGCGTGAGTCGGGGGCGTTTGGACGCAAGATTGTGCGTTTTCTGCTAGCGACCTTACCCTCGTCAAGCCACCTCTTTTTTCCTGGCTAGCTCGCCACATTTTGCGCCTATCTTTCTATAGCTGCCAGAAGCTATTACCGCGGTGTACGGAAGGCGGGCAGCGGGGTGGCATCGCCTAGCGCACGGGTAACAGATTGCCGCTCGGTATTGGCGGAAAGTGATTGGCTGCGATGGTCAGGAAGTGGGCACCGAGGGCTGGAGATGAGAGGAGGGGAGGGAGAGAGTTAGCGAGGATGACAAGAACTAGCTGCGTGACCTTTCCCGTTCGGAGACTCGCTTAAAGGGGCAGAGGCCGTGCTTTTAAGATCTTGCTCGGCAGCGGTTTGCACGGCGGAGGTAGCGGGACGGACACAGGGTCAAGACGAGGTTGGACTAGATGCAGGAATCTTCGCTGTGGCAGGTGAAAGGGAAGCCAGGAGTAGACTCGGTAAAGGATAGGCTCACCTCTGCAACACTGGGGCCCCTGCCAGCTCTGGTCGGAAAGTCTCAAAGTCACGAGGGCTTCAGGGAACGCTAACTCTGACCTAGAAAATGTTTAGGAGTTGGACGAGTTAAAAAAGCAGACTTGAAAAGTAAATAGATGAGAGGTTTGAGAAAATAAGTATGTTCTGTACAGTGAAAATGACACATGGAGTTCGCAAACTCATCAGCTTTTACATTGTTCCCTCAAAAAAGACCTGTTGTTTTTAGTGTTGCTGCAAAATTAGCGTTTGGAAATTTCTCAAACTCAAATCCTATTCTTTACAACTGTCTTTATGTAAATCAAACCATGTTCAGGTTTTCATCTAAATCTTGCATAATGTAAGTAATGGGACGGTGGATGAGTGGATAGCACTCTCGCTTCTCAGCAAGAAGGTCCTGGGTGAATCCTGGTCGGAACAGGACCTTTTTGAGTGAAGTTTTTATGTTCTCCCCGTGATTTAGATTTCCTCCAGGTGATCCGGTTTCCCCTACCACTAATGACATGACATGTTGCATATGTCATGTTCGGCAACCTCACTTCCATCTCTGTGTGGAGGGAGCGACGAATGCCCACGATTGTAAAGCGCTTTGTGACTCTGGTTCACACTTCTACCACTGGTGGACAGGGTTGCTTATTCTTGACATCTCCAGTTTTATATTTATGTATATCAATATACTTCATACTGTTCCACATTCTAATAAAGGCCAAAGAAACTAAGAATCTACATATGTTGGCAATTATAGGGGTACAAAAGGTGTATAAACTAAAGGCAGCTTCCGTCACTTTTACTGAAGAGAAATAAACAAACCTGGATTAGTGTCAAGTTCACACACATATATGCAATACCGTGCCGCAAGTCAAACTGTGTGAATAGTGATGATGTGAGAGATAGAAACAGCCCCACCCCACTTCTGGAAGCCCTCTCCCTATACCCCCGGTGAGCACTAAGTGACTATTGCTCATCAGACCTTGACTCAGTCCTGGATCTACAGCCTGTCCGTCCCCGATAGTGGAACCCTCTCACGGTGGGTCTCCCCATTGGTTCTGTTTGTTCTCCCACAGTTTTTTATTATTTTATATTTTTATCACACACACACACAGTCAACATACATACAAACTAAAACACACAAACAAAATAACAATACAACGACAACAGATGACAAAAAAAAGAAATAGAAAACCAAAACCGAAATATGAAACAGTAATAATAATTATACAAGACAAGAAATTGAAAAATGGAAAAAGTAAACAATGATAACAATAGGCCAGGGGATGATCCAGGACATGTATGGACTGTTATTGACTATTATGGACATCCTGTTATCCTATGGACCAATGTCTCTCCCACTGTTGTATGGTGTTATTTAGTATGTGGTACAATTTTCTAATCTGCTTTTGGTAACTCAACAAATCTCCGACACCCTGCTGAGATGGCTGCTGTTTATAATTTAAAAAAAACTATTTAATTCACTGTTTGAAAGCTTGAACTCAAACCACAGTTATGATCGCACTAAAGGCATTGAATAAATATATGTAGCATCAGCAAAACAGAGATTTTTAACCAACTTAGAGATGGTCTATATATCTATCTAAGCTTATTTCGACAGTAAGTTGTTGCTACGATCCCAAAAAATGGCTCCAAAAAGGCAGAGGCCGAGGTCATGGCCAGGCCAGAGCTGCGTGTGGGTCCGATGGCAGCTATTGGGAGGGCGGGGCTTGGACACGTTATCGCCTCTAATTACTCCCGATAGCTGTAATTTACAGGTTGACAGCGGGGAGAGAGCGGCGAGATTCACACTTCGGCGGGCCAGCATCTGTCGCCATTACGGAGGTGGCCGGCGAGCGCGCGCAGGCCGGTAAACAACAAACGGTGTGTGACAGATTAGCGGCTCCGGCTAAAGGACCTTCCACTGACATGTCATTCCTCTGCCTGCTTGTGTTTTCGGAGGCAGCTGTCACCCGGAGAATGGGGCGCGGGAAGGGGAGGCGTGAGGGGCTATTGTTCAAGTGCACAGGGATGAGGCGGGGGAAACAAGGAAAGGAGCTCCCGAGAAAATACACAGCTAAAACAAGTATCCGTCGCCCCTCCCACTTTTTGCCATTCCATGACCACAAACATAAATGTATTGGATTGAGACAACATGTGAAAATTGTCAAAGTATAGACCTGAATCCAATTGGGAATCTTTGGAAACATATGAAAAATGCAGTTTACAAGCGCTCATTGTCTGCTGTTTGAGCTGTTTTGCAAAGAATAATGGGGAAAAAACCTGGCAGTCTCAAGGTTTGAAAGGCTGGTAGAGACATAACAGACTTGCAAGCTGTAATTTCAGCAAAAATATGTAATTTCCCCATTGTGGGACTGAAAAAGAATTTTAATATTTCATCTCACTTCATGGTCGTGTGTCTCTTAATGTGTGTCTTTCACTTGAAATGTCAACTGAATATATTTATGTTTGTGAGGTGTAAACGTGGCAAAATGTCAAAAAGTCGACAAATAATGACCTATGTCCACAAATGTTAATTATATCATCCACAAAAATATGACCCACCCAAAAAAGTGAGAAACCTCTGGGATCTGCTGTTTCCACGGACTGACAGGCTGTAGATCCAGGTCTCAGACTGTAGAACGAGGACTGCGGCTGTATGGTGCAGGACTGAGGAGGGGGGACCAGTCCACAAGTGCAGATGAAAGATGCTGGGGTCTGGGGTCAGAGGGCCAGAGTTTCACCCGACGGTCTCTGAGATTTAAAATCAGATTCAGATTAATTGATTTGCCATTTGCAGTAAAACCATATTGGAATATGCCGCTAACATGTACAGCAAGAGTCCCCAGTGTGCACAAGTACAGAAATAAAACAAACAAAACAGAAAACCACTGATACTGGGAAATAGATCATCTTCTGCCAGAGGGAAGAAGCTGGAACATAGCTTTTCCAGGGGCCAGAAAAGTAATCAATTATTACTATTAAAAAAAAAAAAAAGAATCGCAAAAATGTGGCAAAACAGGAGAAAATAAGAAAGATAATATCGATCAAAAATAAGTGAAATATTGAAAAATATATATGGGGCTGGTGCTATGTGACTTGGGTGGCATCTGATCTGGGGCAATCTTGACTGATTGCCTGCCCCCCCCCTTAAAATGGATGGATGGATGGACAAAAAATTATACATCTAACAATTTTGAAAGACAGTCCGTGGGCCGCCAGTTTACGATCAGTGCCCTACATGAAGAACTCCCCTCTGTATTGGTGTAAGCAAACATCTACCCATGCAAATCTGCAGCGCAAACTTTCGCCGCGCCTCGTGTGAGTTATAAGCCCGTGTTTATAAGTGACCTGTTTAAGAGCTGGCCTCGTGCTGAACGTAGCATTAGCTGAATCCAGGGCAAGACTCTAATTACCCCCGCTCTCTCTGCTTTTTTAGGTCTGCGGTACAAATGGCCCGTGTCACACTCAAGAGGTAATTTTAGCTGCGTTTGGATCCGCATGTGTGGTACAGTCAGCAGCAGAGGCGGTGCAGAGCGGGCAGCGATAAACAAGGAAAACACATGTACTACAAAATCATTTCATAGTGTTTGTCTTTTAAAGCTGAGGTATGTAACTTTCAAACCACAGCAATGCAACTGTTTGTGTAAAAAATCCATGTAAATTATTCCTCGCTCGTTCTTATCACTAGTTTATGCAAGTACAGTTTTTCTGGCCTATAAGTCACAGCTGTAGCTTAGCCCTTTCAGACAGAAAAGTCATGAAGAGAGGACCACCCTGACTCAGCCAATCAGCTCTCAGTTTCACGTTGTCCAATAGTGACTCACAGGGCTCTTTCTTACAAAATGGGACATGTACATTTCTTCATTATGAGGTCAATAAAGTTTATCTTATTAAAATAAATAAGATAACAATGTCAGAATGTGCAATATGTGCATGTGTCCACTCCACTGTCACTTTGTCCCAGAGCCTTATGCCGCTAACATGTACAGAAGTATATATACAATTAGTTAGACATTTTGACACTTCTTTATCATGCTAACGTCAGAGATTTTGAACTTAATTCTTGCCTCTTCCTTATGCTAACGATGGGGATTATAGATTGCTGCCTTATTATGCTAAAGATAGAGTTTTTTTCCAGTTTTTTTAAATTTCCCAAATCGTTTATAACAAATTCCTTTTCCATTCATCTCCATTTGAATCATTTGAACCCTGAAGATCTGGCTCCGCGCTGACAACCCGCACTAAAAAAAACCCTCCACAATCTCTTTCTAATGAGCAGCCATGGCTAATTGCACTAATGGCTTAATTGTGGCTAAGTGGAGGTGAACGGCGTCTTCTGAATGCAAATAAACAAACACATGGCGACCTTATTGTTGCCTGGAGTGTTTCAAACCAAAATGGAAAAAGCCCTGAGGCCGAGTAAACTGTTGAGTTGAGTAACAGATGTCTGCAGCGCTGGTTCTGAGGCCACAGCTGCTGTTGTGCCGAGCAGGTGGAGGGCGGCCTGAAAGAGCCACAACCAGACTGGATCGGAGCTGGAAGTGGAAATCTATTGTGGTTTTAGATGCATTCAAGAGAGATGCATTCAAGAGAGATGCATGCAACGCGTACGGTTTGAGAAGGGTTTCCACAGCTTTTGAGAGTCGCTTTCCTTTGTCGACACGCTCAAAGGTTGTTGATGGAGCAATTTATATCTGCTCAGGACATTTTTGTTGTTGTCTAATTTAGATGTCTTAGATGATTTGTATCGCACAATTCATACACAAGGCAACTCAAAGTGCTGAGCAAAATGATGATGACCAAGACGTTGTTTTTAGTTCTGGAAATAGGACATAGCACAGATACTGTGGATTCTTCCAGGGAATGTACTGTATGAACAGAGCTGTGGGTTTAGCAGAGGGGCAGATGGCTCCTCTCTGCACTCTTTCCCCGTGGCCGTCCCAGGGCAGGCCGAGCCGTGGCCACAGGTCGTGTGTTCTGTGTAATGTAAAGGGACAGCGGCTGGTTCTGCCTGTGCGCACGCCGCCAGATGGACACCGCGGGCTGGCTCCATTAGCGGGGCCCGGGCTCCTCCCCTGGCACTGCCACGGGGCACGTCCTGCCCACCTCCAGCTGCCCACGGGGCCAGAGCGCACGGCCCAGCCCCAGGTCCACCTGGGCCTCTGGAAGAGTTCAGGGATGCAGTCTGCAGCGACTGAACTTCTGCACCGAGCAATGTCACGGAAAAACCACTGATAGAAACTATAAACCTGCACAGTTTGGCAAAATATCTATTTGTGATATTTCTGACCAAATTTGTGACCGCGATGCGATTTTTGATATTCTGTATGTTTAAGAAGTCTAGTTTTATTTAGGAAGGTTCATCTTGTTTTCTTAGTAGACAAGCTTTTGTAAGCTGAATCTTTTTTGGACTTTATGGACTGTCAAAGTAATAACATCACTATCGTACAATAGTATAATATAGACTAGAAGAACCAACTAACTTAAAGTCTGATTCTAATTCTAACTCAAACCCTAAGTAAAAATAACAAGTGAATACCTCTTGCCCTAACCTGTAAAATAATGCACTCATTCTTGGCCTTGAAGGGTTAAAGCGAGTGCATGTCTGGGGTATAGAGCCGCCTTCTGCGTGTGGAAGCGTCAAGCTGTACCGGCCTCGCACCCAGAGCAGCCTTTTTCACTTCATCAGCAGCGAGGCGGATGAATAATTCAGCCATTATCGCCGGCAATAAATAGAAAATGCTGCTTTCCCCACAGCGCTCAGGTTTGGAGCCTCCCAAGCCAAGATGGAGGTCAATGCCGCAGCTCATGAAGAGGGCACGGAACGAGCGGAAATGCTGAACCATAGGGAGGTCGAAACTTGCTTCTAAACATGTAGCTAAAAGATTTACAGTTGGAGGAAGTGAGATCTGTGAGGAGGATACGTGGAGTCTATTTCCCTATGTGTCTCTCAAAGCTTTTATTTAGGACCATAACCGCTCGGACATAGACTTTTTTGGCTTAAAGTATGATTATATACAGTAAATGTAAAAAATGCAATATATTGTAGAAAGGAGTGGACAGAGTACTGATGTAACCCATAAAGTGTGGCTTTCAAACAGGCAGGGAATGTGGAGCTAGATTCTCTCATAGCATCCTCATAGCAACCAGAGAGAAAATTAGACGCAAGACTTGATTTTGGAACCTGATTTGTAAGTTATTGGGGGGCATATCTTTATTTACAAAGACAACATCGATATTTAAACACCAGGATCATGTAGCACAGTGTTATTTAAGATCAAAATGGTGTGGGGAGACTTCTTTTCAACAGAGGTAAATGGAGCCATAGGAGCTAGAACGATAGATAGATAGATACTGTAGATAGATAGATACTGTAGATAGATAGATAGATACTGTAGATAGATAGATAGATACTGTAGATAGATAGATACAGTAGATAGATAGATAGATGGATAGATAGATACAGTAGATAGATATAGATAGATAGATACAGTAGATAGATAGATACTGTAGATAGATAGATAGATAGATATAGATACTGTAGATAGATAGATAGAGAGATAGATAGATAGATACAGTAGATAGATATAGATAGATAGATACAGTAGATAGATAGATACTGTAGATATATATAGATAGATAGATAGATACTGTAGATAGATAGATACTGTAGATAGATAGATATAGATAGATAGATAGATACTGTAGATAGATAGATAGATATAGATAGATAGATATTGTAGATAGATAGATAGATAGATACTGTAGATAGATATAGATAGTTAGATAGATACTGTAGATAGATAGATACTGTAGATAGATAGATACAGTAGATACTTTATTGATCCCTGTAGGAAAAATTCTGTTTCCAGTAGCAGCTAAAACACATCCATCCATACAAACAAAACCATTAAGTAGATAATTCTAAAAAGAGCAAACAATAATATTAAAATGCATTGTCCAGTACCCATATAATGTATAGAATAAGCTGTAAGCGCAGTAGGCAACATAACAATATCCAGAAGTTCTTCATAAACTGTACTTGTGTTTATTTGTCTGCAGGAATAAAAAAATACACCAGATTGTAGATAAATGATTAATTTGCATCTGTCGTGCCACAGTCGCACTCACAAACACACACTCATTTCAACCCTCGCTTATCGTACATGCTTTTTAGTGGTAGGAGAAATCGGAGCACCCTGAAGAAACCTACGCAGACACAGGGAGAACATGCAAACTCCACACAGAAAGACCTCCGGGTGGATTCGAACCCAGAACCTTCTCGCTGTGATGGAATGTATATATTGTCAATACTTATGACTGGATAATTTCTGCCGGGAATAAATAAAAATCATACAGTGTCGTAAATAATCTGTATTAATCTGAACATTTTTCACAGGCCAAGGCTTTACAATTTGCCGTTAGTGGTCGCGGTAATAAACTCCTCCCCTTTTCCAGCAGGACTCTCATACGCTCAGCACGCTTCGGTCCACACCTCGCGGCTCAAAGGCCACGGCAGCGGTCGTAGTCGTCATTTTTAATAAGTGACATTATTGTGCTGTAGCCTGGAGCTTTAGGGCTGATCCTGACACGCTTGAACTCCGACCCCTGGAAGAGAGGGTCCTGAGGCTGAGAAGGAGCAGCCACAAACCACACTCTCTCTCTGTGGCTGTTTGGATGATACTACCTATGTTTAGGACTGAACTTTCCAAGGCGCTTTGTGCAAGCTGATGACGACATAATGTTACCAGGATTGGTTTAAGTCAAACCTTGGTAGGCGGGCACTCAGCGTCACTTCGCCCAATCAGCTTGAAGTATTCTGCTGCTTATCCCACCTTTCCCCGAAAGGATTCTCCTGCAGAAGTCCCAGATTGATATTGTGGAGAACACATTAGAGTTCTACACAATCATCAATCTGGCTCTTGCCAGGTTAATTGACCACAGCATGCAGCAGGAGACAAGGGGATGATGCGTTCACGGCTCGCTGCTGCTGTAGGACACGCCGGGTACGATGTCATTAATATATTAACTTTTTTAAATAATTTGTTGTAAACATTATGCATCTATATATATATATATACAGATTTTGATAGTTTGGTTATTACAGGTGATTTTAATATTCATGTGGATAATGTTGATGACAGAAATGCAAATGAGCTGAGTTCTGTACTTGAATCCTTTGATCTCCCTCAGCACGTAAGTGGCCCCACCCACAGCAGAGGGCACACTCTAGATCTGTTGGTTACAAAGGGGTGAATATTTCAAATGTAAACGTGGTCAATGTTGCTCTTTCGGATAATTTCTGTGTTTTTTTTGACATTTGTTTCACTAACAAACCACCAGTGGACTCTACAACTGCTCGAAGAAGGCGCATAAATGAAAATACGAGTGAACTATTTATGGGAATGATAAACTTTGAGAATTCATCGTATTCTATTGTAGATGAACTGTTTAACTCTGTCACCTCTAGTGTTTTGAATGTTCTGGATACCGTTGCCCCTGTGAAGGTTAAAATAGTGAAAAAAAGGGAGAAGGCGCCGTGGGCTAAAGCAGACTCGGTCAGGGCACAAAAGAGAGAGTGCCGGAGGGCCGAGCGGAAGTGGCGCAAGTCCAACCTCCAGGTTGATTACGAGATCTTCAAAGATAAGTTGTGCGAGTTTAACCAGGTGCTACGTAGGACGAGAGAAAGGTATTTTTCTGAAATGATTGAAGGCTGCAGCAACAATCTGCGTGTTCTGTTCTCAGCAGTAAATAGATTAACAAACCCCCCTGTTCAGATGCCATTAGAGCTAACTTCCAAACGTAAATGCAATGAGTTTGCTAATTTTTTCAATGACAAGGTTCAAGGCATCAAAAACGCCATTGTCTCCAATCCACAGATAACCATCCAACAGCCAGAAAGGCTCTCTGAGCTAACTCACTTTGCACCTGTAGATGATCAAACTGTCCAAGAGATAATCTCCAGTTTGAGCTCCTCCACATGCAGTTTGGATGTACTACCCACTAGATTTCTGAAGTCTGTTCTGAGCAGTCTGTTACCTTCACTCACACAGATAGTAAACATGTCCTTTCATTCTGGAATATTCCCAAAGGCCCTGAAAACTGCAGTCATCAGGCCCCTGCTAAAAAAGAGCAGTCTCGATGCTACGGTACTTAACAACTATCGTCCCATCTCAAATCTGCCATTTATGGGGAAAGTCCTTGAGAAAGTTGTCTACCTACAGCTTACTAGATTTCTTATAATCAACAACTCATTTGATATGTTTCAGTCCGGCTTTAGACCCCACCACAGCACTGAGACTGCTCTCGTTAAGTTTACAAACGATATCCGGCTGAACACTGACGCAGGCAAAGTCTCAATCTTAATCTTGTTAGATCTAAGTGCTGCCTTTGACACTGTCGACCATGAGATCCTCTTACAGAGATTAGAGGACTGGGTTGGAGTCGCTGGCACCGCCCTAAGTTGGTTTAGGTCTTACCTTGAGGACAGGAAGTACTTTGTGGAGATTGGAAACTGTGTCTCAGATCATATGGCCCTGACCTGTGGAGTACCACAGGGGTCGATCCTGGGACCTCTTCTGTTCAATCTCTACATGCTGCCGTTAGGTCAGTTAATACGCAGAAACAAAGTTTCCTATCATAACTATGCAGACGACACTCAGATCTACGTCTCACTGACTGCAGGAGAACATGGACCAGTGGACTCACTCCTTCACTGTATCCAACAGATCAGTGAGTGGATGCAAAACAACTTCCTTCAGCTAAACGCAGACAAAACTGAAATGATTGTCTTTGGTCCCCAGAAACAAAGAGAGAGCGTCATCTGTCACCTACAGTCTCTCTCCCTAAAACCTTCAAACAAGGTCAGAAATCTAGGGGTAATACTGAACTCAGACTTAAATTTTAATAGCCACATCAAATCAGTAACATCAGCAGCTTTTTACCATCTAAAAAACATTGCCAGGATCAAAAACATAGTGTCTAAAGCAGACTTGGAGATTCTTATCCATGCATTTGTCTCCGGTAGGTTAGACTACTGCAATGGCCTGCTCACAGGTCTGTCCAAACAGGCTGTAAAACAGCTGCAGTACATTCAAAATGCAGCAGCTCGAGTCCTGACTAGAACCAGGAAGTACGACCACATTAGTCCAGTCCTCAGGTCTCTGCACTGGCTTCCTGTGGCTCAGAGAATAGACTTTAAAACAGCTCTGCTTGTGTACAAATCTCTCCATGGCCTCGCACCAAAATATATTAGTGACATGTTAGTCCCATATGAACCAGCCCGGACTCTGAGGAGCACAGGGACTGGACTCCTGTTAGTGCCCAGAGTCAGAACTAAACATGGGGAGGCTGCTTTTCAGATTCATGCTGCTAAAATCTGGAACAGTCTTCCTGAAGATGTGAGACAGGCCTCCTCAATGACAATGTTTAAAACCAGGTTAAAGACAGTTCTGTTTAGCTGTGCATACAACTGAGGGATTTTATATTTTTATCTTTCTTTTTAATGTTCTGTGATTATTTATGATTTTAATGCTTTCTTGTTTTGAATTGTGCTATATAAATAAACTTGCCTTGCCTATATATATATATATATATATATATATATATACATATCATTATGTATAAAAATAATTTAAAAATAATTATAATAATTGTAAAAAAGAAATATATTTTTTAAAAAAAGAAACTCTAGTTGAAGTGTACCTATGATGAAAATTACAGACCTCTATCATTATTTTAAGTGGGAGAACTGGTGGCTGACTAAATACTTTTTTGCCCCACTTGTACGTGTTCTCTATTCATTGTGTTTGAACAGTTTTCAACGGTTTTGTTAAGTCCTCTGTGATAACTACTGCCGGCGGCACGGTGGCTGAGTGGATAGCACTCTCGCCTCTCAGCAAGAAGGTCCTGGGTTCAAATCCCGGTCGGACCAGGGCCTTTCTGAGTGAAGTTTGCATGTTCTCCCCGTGTCTGCGTAGGTTTCCTCCGGGTACTCCGGTTTTCCCTACCACTAAAAATATGTCCAATAGTTCTGGCATGCGCCTCCTGTACTGGCACCCCGCTCCCATCTCTGTGTGGAGTGAGAGACAAATGCCCAAAATTAACAATTGTAAACCGCTTTGAGACTCAGATCTGCCGTGAAAAGGCGGTATATAAATAAAATACTTACTTACTTACTTACTGTTGTGATTCAGGGCCATACAAGAATACATTTAATTGAATTGACATTTAATCTTTTGTCTATTATAGTTGCCTTCCCTTGCTCTTCACTCACTTGAGTCCTGGGTCTACAGCCTGTCCGTCTGCGGGAGCAGAAGTCTCTCTCAATGTGGGTCTATGTGGGTTTCTCACTTTTATCCCCTTCCTTACCGATACAGGAGGTTCTAAGGACACTGATGATCCAGGTCTTTTACCCACATTTCTGGACAGTGGTCATCCCTCTCCCTTTGGACAAATAATCACAACTTCTGTTTTGATTTAGAGCTAGACAAAAACAGATTGAATAGAAAAGTATGATTATCATACAACAGATAGAAGAGAGTTATGTCTTGTTGTCATGGTGTGGACTTTTTGATTATTTTTACTTGGTTTTCTTTTGACTTCAGTGGTTTTGCTTTAGTTTGACTTCCGGTCTAGCCTGGTCGTACCACGCCATAGTACAAATTACATTTCATACTAAGGTTTGCAGGTGCTCCATTGAGCTCCGTTTACAGGTGGGAGGGGTTAACTCCTTTTGCAGATTGAAACGATTGGATCTGAGTTTACAGTGACGTATGTAATGCGCCCGAGTGAGTCGTTAGCCTTTAGCATTTAGCCTAGCCATCTCCTTTGCCGCTAACTTGGGGAGTAGCGCCATAATCTTTGCCAGCGATTACATCTGCTAAACATTCCTCTCGCGCCGGCTTCAATTTCTTGATAGAACCAGACCAGATTACTTTACAATCGTATTCTTTGCCATTGCCAAACTACAACCTGCCCGCTCGACGCAAACTCTTGACGTCACCCACAACTAACTAAAACTCCCGCCTCCCGCGCTCTCTGATTGGTCGGCTGGAATTCAACCGATGTCATCGCTAACACAGGGACCAGACCCAGACGTTACATGCAGGAAATGCTGATTGACCAGAGTGTACGGATGGATAAGGCCAGGCTACTTCTGGTCCTGTTCCCCTGTGATATTGTCTGTCCTGCCCTTAAAGCTGCACTAACTGACTTTATTTTTGTATTCATTACGAAAATGCTATCCATGTCCATGTAGTGCATTGGGATATACATCATTTTGAAGAAAAAGTAGCGCAGATTTGTGCTGGCGTGACATTATATTTTAGATCGAGTTTTGATGAAACAAGGAAGAGAATGTGTTTCGGGTCGCGGATTGTGACCAATAGCAGCGCACCACTAGCCCCTACTTTCGTGAGAAATCTACAGGTCCGTTTGCATAGACAGCTGAGTTAACACAACAAGCCAATGAGCTAACCTGAAGCTTCATGTCTTCGTCACCGGGTACTGCTTACACAGCGAGACAGCCATCCAAAAGAAAGCCCCGTTCCTCCGCTCTTCCCGGTTCTATCGTTCTATGGTCACGCCATCCACGTACAAATCCATATTCATGTATTATCCATATTGGGAGACGCTAGCTCCGTCCCAACAGTGTGTGTGTGTATGGGGAGCGATAGCTTCGTGGGTGCGGGGAGGGGAGCAGAAAGAGAGAGGCCAGCAAGTCTGCGGCTTCAAAATCCCAAAGTCAGTTAGTGCAGCTTTAAGTGTTTTACCTCTATGTCTATATGTCTATAAGTCAATATCTGTCCATGTTCTTAGTTCTGTTTGGAATTTTTTGTTCATTTTTTAATCTGGACTTTTATTAATTCCTTCAATACATCATATATTTTTGGCTCCCTGCATTTTGGGTCCGTCTTCTGTTTTTATCACTGGACTAATAAATAGATATTAAACCCATGTCTTTAGTGCTGTGGTGTGGGACAAAGGACAGAGCCTCAGCCTGACGCTCACAGTCGCTGTACATTTAATGGGGCGAGCGGCTGATCCCTGTCCTGTCAGGGTGAGCCCTCTGTGACGTGGGGCCCTCCGGGAGCCACTGCAAGGGGCCTGAGCTGCAGGGCATTTAACTCATGGTATTATCAATGACAGCACACATACACAAAGGCTCCAAACATTTCACTATAGCCTCATTATGATTTACTTCACCACACACACAGAACATCACACTCTGTAATCAAATCCAAGTGTTTCCCTAAAAAAATTTAAAATGTGTAATGCATCAAATGTCAATGTACTGTTGAGGAAGCTTCAAAACGTTTTTAGCTTGAATATAGTTTGTCATGTCAGATTATTTTATTTTGTTACACATATATAAATGCAGTTTGTGACAGTTATTGACAACAAGTACAATCTGTGTGTTTTTTTGTTTTTGGTTTTGCTATTCTACCCCCTTCCCATACCACCCCCTGCCTATGCCACCCTTCCTATACCCCACCCCCTGCCTATGCCACCCTTCCCATACCCCCCCCCTGCCTATGCCACCCTTCCCATACCACCCCCTGCCTATGCCACCCTTCCTATACCCCACCCCCCTTCATATACTAAATTTTGAAACAAGTTTAAAGATAATAATACTTCATAATATTATTTTAAAGAACAGTGAGTTTGTTTGAAGTATTTTTTTTTCTTATTTCTAGACAACTTTTTTTCTTGTTTAGACAAAATAAGTGTGTTATGCTATCTTGTAAGAAAACATGTCTCAAAAATGTTTAATAAATAAGTAAATAATACTTGAAATGTTTGTCTTCATATATGAATCAAGTCATTCGGGGCTAGTATTATTTTCTTCTTTTTAGAAATCTTGTCAAGTCATATTATCTTGTTCTATCGGCAGATATGTTTTAGTATTTTAAGTGGTATTTTACTAATTTGCATACATTTTTTTCTTATTTTTTCAAGTCCAGGTTGTTTCCAGTTGGCAATATACTATTTTTTTCTTTATACTGCCATTGACTGTTCCAATTTTCCCATCTCTGTTAGGAGTGACAGACAAATGCCCACAACAATTATACAGCGCTTTGTGACTCTGGTCTGGGCGAGGTGCTATATAAATAAATATCCCTTACTTACTTATCCGACACACATAGGCCCTTCCCACACTCCCTCAAACGCGGAGCGACGTGCTCTAAATCCATTTCATTACCATCATCATGATTACTGCACTAATTGCGTGTAGTCTGTAATGCGCTGCAGCGGCCCTCCTGCGGGATCCGATGATTAAAACATGGTGGATGGAGCGTGCACCGGGCCTGGCTCCCCGCGGGCTCCTCTCATGTAAGGCCCTGACACCGCTCGCTCCATGGAGGAAGCGTCTGGGGAGGGAGAGAGACAGCAGCCAGCGATGAGAGATGGACAGGATTGACCCCGTCCGCCTGTACAGCGCACACACACACACACACACACACACACACACACATATAGATATACAGCTGTGGTGATGTGTCAGATTCTGAAGTGCTGGAGATGTGGAGGCTGCAGAATGAACCCCCAAAGCAGAGCCAGGAGACGGAAGGCGGTTAAGTTCACTCACGATGCTAGAGATGGGCATTCTTATCCTGCATTTGTCTCCGTTGAGTCAGACTGCTGTAACACTCGCTCACTGGCCTCTCCAAACGCTGCAGGATTTTCAAAAAAAACCGCTGCAGCTTGAGTCTTGACTAGAACCAGGAAGTACGGTCGCCTCAGGTCTCAGGTCTCTGCACTGGCTCCTGTGGCTCAGAGAGTAGACTGAGTACATGTGTGACATGTTGAACCAGGACTCTGAGGAGCACAGCGAAGTGCCTCATGCTGGGACTCTGAGGAGCCTAGAGACTGGTCTCCTGCTGGGACGCTGAGGAGCACAGGGACTGGCCTCCTGCTGGGACTCTGAGGATCACAGGGTCTGGTCTCCTGCTGATGCCAGAGTCAGGACTAAACGTAGGGCAGCAGTGTTTCAGGTTCAAGCATTTAAAATTTGGAACAGTCTTCCTGAAAATGTGAAACAGGCCTCTTCTCTGACAACGTTCAAATCCAGGTTAAAACCAGTTCAGTGTAGCCTTCACTCTTTTTAATGCAATGGGATTATTTATGATTGCTAAACCTTTAATAGTTTCCTCAAGTCACCATATCAAACTGCTATCATCAAACTACATCTCAACCAATTGGTAAAGGCCAATAAGATTTAAAAAAACAAAGCTTATAATGTGTTTTTATGCATCGTACATCTTAGAAAAGCAAAAAAGAAATACATTGCTTTCTTCAAGGAGTGAACATTAAAGGGATAATACATTGTGTGATTGTTTCTATCTTGTTTTTTTCTGCGCTAGAGTTTGCCAACCCAGGCATGTGAAAATAAGTGATGTACCAAACTGGAGATAGAAATACATCAAATCAAATCAAAGGAACCAGTTAAACCCAAACTGCTTTTAGAGATAGGAACTGGATACATGATCTTAAATACTTAAAGGTGCAATAAGCGATTTTGTTAGCTTAGCCGTAGCAACAACTGGAAACCACTCCCCCCTGCCCTCGCCTCTCCACCAAACCAAACATCCAGCATTTTCTTTCCTTTGTCACAACAGGGAGAGTGGGCGGCAAACGTGAAATTGGCATTTTCTGTATCAGCCATTTTAGGTTATAGAAAATAATCCCATAACTCCGGTGCAGGCACTCGCAAGAAACAGGAAGAAGGTTATTATAGGTAAACGCATCCCATTGGTTCATTCGGGATGAACGAATTCCATTGTTTTGTTTTTTTATCAGCCACTCCAAAATATTTTTTATACATTTTCCGAGACTGCAGGCATCTGGTCAGTTTCTATTACTATTTGAAAACGTGTGATAACTTGACTACTTTTAGGGCTTAGGCACGTTTTCCCACAATACTGAAAAAAATGCGTCTGGAAAAAATCACCGTCTGCATCTTTAAAGCCAATCAGGTGCAGCCTAACGTCGACGATAGCAGTGATTGAAGTGAGCAGGGCTGTTGTGTGGAGCGACCGAACGCTTTCCTCCCTTCACCCCGTGCTCTCCGGGCCCCTCCGGATCCACAGACGATAAAGTTCTGTGACAGCGTTTGATGAATGTTTAATCCAAAACCATGTCCCAGTCTGGAATCCGGTCCCCCATCCCTGACACGTTAGAGAGGGCCTCAAATATTTATCCACGACACGAGTCATTAACAATACAGAGCGCCTTCTTTTATTCATCGCTATTATCCAAACAAAAGACTTAAAAATGTTCCTTTAAAAGTCTGAGATTTCATATTTGTCACGCTCATTTGTAACGATTTGTTTGGTGATAAATAATCTCTGGCTGTGATGTGGCGTCAGGCAGCTGTGGGGAGAGGGAGGACCGTCAGTTGTCATTGGTGGGAAATTAGTGATGATGATATGAAGATAAGAAAACCTTTATTTGTTCCATACAGGGGCGATTTAGATGTTGCAGCAAACACATACAGTTTATTTTGGTATAGCCCTAAATCACAACCAATGTATCTCCGAGGACGTTAAAAAACTGTCCAATTTGCAAACACAGACTAGAAAATCAAACAATTCAAATACAAGAAATGCAATGATAAAAAACGTACAAAGCCAAGAAGGTCTATACCAACCTAAAATAAAACTAGCATTAAAAGAAGCCGTTTAAAATCTCTATCTTTAGCATATTAAGGAAAGAAGTGCAATATAGACTGCACTGTAGGCTTAGGGTAGGTGCAATATAGACTATAGCACTTTAGGTATTTGGCAAGTGCAATAAAATACTGTACTGATCACGTTTAAAATGTTGGTTCTAGCTTTCAGAGCCTTGCGTGGTCAAGCTCCTTCTTACTTCAGTTTTCTGATCCAGCCTCACACCCTCAGGCTCTGAGGTCTGTGGATCAAAATCTGCTAAAGGTTCCACGCACTTGTTTTCGTACAAGAGGTGACCGATCCTTCCAGGCTGTTGCTCCCAGGCTTTGGAACGATCTTCCGCCCTCTTTGCGCTCTACTGACTCTGTTGATACTTTTAAAAGCAATCTTAAGACTCATGTATTTGTTCAAGCCTTTAATTAGCTATTTTTGGGCTGATACGATTTCTGTGTTGTTTTGACCCTTTTTATATTGTATTTAATTTTGTGATGTTTTACTGTGTTGTGAAGCACTTTGTGGCCTTTGTCTGTGAAAGGTGCTATACAAATAAAGATTACTTACTTACTTACTTAAAGACCTTATGCCGGGTTTGATTTATTTAGAAACACAGTTTTAATACTATTTTATATTAGAAGAGAACTACTAAAGGTTTCAAAATCAGTTGTTGTTTTTTTTCTCTGATCCCCCCAAATCGAAATAACCCCATAGCAACGCCCTTAGAGACAAAAAAACTTCACAGCCCTTGGTGACGTCAGAACGGGTACGTTTCAACGCTGTAAGTTTGGTATTCGTTCTTTTTGCACTGAGATAGTCCAGTGGTTGTGTTGATGGACTGACAATCCAGATACTAGGGTTCAAATCCCAATTGAGACACTTTTTCACTCTCAAAACGGCAATTTATGTGTAGTGAGCAATTGTCACCTGTAGAGTGCAGTATTGTGTTGGGCATCAGTTGAGAGAAGAGAGAAAAGGCAGTCCTGTGGCATAGATCCATGGTTTTCAAAGCATGGGCGTAACCCGCTATGACGTCACACACAGGTTAGAGCATAGACAACTTAAATTCATGAAAAACACGTTCTTTTTATAAAATATACGATTTTTTTTGCCAGAATCTCTTTCAGATCGACATTGTCCTGCAATTTTGATATCCACAATTAAAAAAAAAAAAACCCGGCATAAGGTCTTTAAGGTTTCTGAAGTGCAAGATTGCGTGGTGCTCTCCGTTTTGATGTCCTGTTATTAACTGTTTTTCTTTGGTTCCAGAGGTCTCAGATGTGGCTCTTACCTGTGTCTATTTTGGTCTGTTAAAGGTGTTTAGGAGGATTTTCTACTGCCTGGTGGATCATCAAGACTATTGGTCCTCCCAATTGTCAATCATTCCGGTGATACGTGCTCGTCAAATAAGAGCAGAGAGTTTTGTTCAAAAAATGGAGAGGGCGGTTCTTTCCTAAAAATTGGGAAAAACCTTAACGTTGAATGTTTGTTGTCTACTGCGGTGTCTGCAAATGTATGTGGTGTAAAGCAAAAAACAAATTTATCTTAACGGGAGACACTAAAGGAGTATCTTATCTTATCTTAAAGGTACACTGTGTAGTTTTTACTCCCATCTAGCATTGAGATCATATATTGTAATTTACGGTACTATAGGGAAGCTTTGCACAACAATATATCGTCTTTGACAGTGGTCCCCAACTCCCTGTCAAACTCCTTTTTGTCCCTTATCAGCCACTGTATTTCAAAATGGTGCATTGACACTTAGAGTCCTCCAGCTCTCATGTACTTTCATAAGTAAAATTCTAAGACTATGACAATTCAAAAACATGGTAGAGGTAGATATTCTTAAAAAGGTCACATTTGTTATTGGTTAATATGTTTTTTCATTTGGAGCAACTGTAAAAATGACACAGAGGACCTTTAAATCTAAAATCTCCAACTTTAGCCTGATGACAAAGAAGCATTCTGTAATTATTAACGCCGCCGTGCCAGGATTGATTAGAGCCGGAGCGGGTGACACAGGTGGGCTCTGTCGGCCGCAGGGAGCCCCCCATCTCCTCGTTCCTCATTCGCCGTGATGGATTTGACTTCACTCTCTGTAACCGGGGGTGGGACGGCAGTTTGCGACACGGTGACAGCTACATTATTGGACGTTACGCAGATCGTAGATGTCAAAAAAGTGAGACGTGTGAAATGATGCATGTCCTGAAGGAGACAAGCATCAGATTATGAAATATTAGCGCGTGGAGTTCTAGACTGGCCAGGCGGCACGGCAGAAGTGCTCAGCCTCACAGCAAGAGAGTTCAGGGTTTGATTGAAGAGCAAGTGGTCTGTGGAGTTTCCTCTCATAAAAGCATAATGTTAATTCTATTTCAAAAGATTACAAAATATAATGAAACTTGCAATTTGATTTCTTGATTGCGAAAGTTGTTTTTCTTGTGGAATATTTAAGGATGTGACAAGCGTTTGGAATTGAATCTCCTTTGCTGTAATCAGTCATATACTGTATTTTTCTGTTTGTGTTGGTATTGAAAAGATCAGAAATCCACAAAGGGAATGTTCCATTTGGAATAAATAAAAAAATGAATTAAGTTTGTTTATTGTATGTCATTCTTTTGTTTACTGTTTGTTTATAAAATACAGACGTAAAAACACACATACTAAAATACAGCTAAAAAAAACAGACAACAGTGTGTGAGCCTGCTGCGGTGTATGTGTGTGTGTGTGTGTGTGTGTGCCTCCTTGTGTGTGTATATGAGTGAGTATGTGTTTGCATGCTTATGTGTGAGTGTGTGTGTATTTGTGTGAGTGTGCAGTGGTGTGTGCGTAAACTTAGTAATATAATAAATGAGTAAAACAAATACTAAATAAAATAGAATAGTTTGTGTTAAATGGGTAACTAATGTTTGACAATATGTATTTGATCATAAAAATACTATTTGATCCACCCACCACCCTCTCCCTCTTTTTGTGTGTACACAAATGCCTGTGTCTAGGCTGGGGGTGCATCTCTCATCTGTCCTGTATCCATAACAATGTTTGTATGTGTGCTTTGTACGTGTCTTTTTTCCCACACTAAACATGTTCAGTGCCTTAAACACACACAAAAGGGTGGTGGGAGGATTAGGGCAGGCTTTGATTTTAAGAATTGAGTTGGGTACAAATCATAGGTGTTGATAGTGGTGACACAAAGAACCAATTTTTGCGGGATAATAAAAACTGCTAACAGTAACAATAATTCTTGAAATCATTGTTCATTGCTTTGATAGCCACACATTCCAGTGGCACTATCTGTTATTTTTTTTTTACATGGCTAGATCATAGATTTGTGCCTTGCAAATTCATCATTTTCATCTGATCCCAGGAACATCAGGCAGTGCCCCAGACTAAAGGGCAGGAATAGTGAAGCCTTGTCTGCCTGACGTGTCGTATTATTCAGTGTAAATGAATGTGTCACATATTACGACTGTTTCTCCCTGTGGATGTCATTAAAGTTTCATCTAATCACCTCTAATGAACACAGGAGCCGGCGTGTCCTGACACATTGCCTCTATCATTCTCCCCACTCTGAAAACACTGTTCAATAATGTATTAAAGTGTAAATAACTCATTTTAAAAAGATGAAATGTGTATGTACATTATAGCCTATTATAAACTGCTGGTTATTAGAACATGACATATCATTCCAATAGAGTGGGTATAGATGAGTGGATAAAGTGGTTACATCCTCTTCAGTCACTATAAGCTCCATGAGGAAGTCAGATTTCTAGACCAACGTAGATGCAAATGAGTAATTTCAGTAGTTTTTGGAAAAGTTTTCATAACATTCTTGTGCTTTTTGGAATTTTCTTTGTGTAAAGAGAACTTTTTAAGTAACAAAAATACTTCATTCATTCATTCATTCATTGTTTACTTAACACATAAGGAATATAATCTGTGTTATTGCAGTTTTGAGAAATCTTGTATATTGCAGTGTCAGTGTATCAGTGTACATTGTGTATGTTGCTGCTGGATGTTGTTTTGAAAATTAAGAAATTTAGTTTTTTCTGACAAATTTTATAAAAATTAATTGGAATCATATTGAAATGATAAAATGTTAAAATTGGACCAAAACGTGTTGCAATGAATGACAGTGGAATTAGGTGAATCTTTTGTGTGGTAAATTATTTAGATTGAGAAAGGAAGTCCACTCTGCGTCATGACGTACTTCCTCAGCGTAAACAAAGATGGCGGCGCCCGCACAGACCGCTGCGGCTGCTGTCACTAAAGTTGTGATTAAAACTGAACCGAGTGATGAAGAGGAGCACGGACGTGAGGAGAAGGACGAGGCACAGCTGCAGGAGCCCGTGGTGCCGCTGCTGGCCCCGGTGTGCGGGCTCCAGCCGCTGCACTGGTCCCAGGACCACAGGCTGTGTGTGGGCACCAACACCGGGCTGAGTGTGATGGAGCTCCGCGGAGAACCCCCGAGCCCCGCTGGCCGAAGCGAAGACCCCCTGAGCTCCAGCCCACAACTCAACATTCACCGCAGCTCTCTGCCTGCCACTAACGACCACCACATCCAGGTCACTGTTTGCATTCACTTGTAGTTATTCAATTCAATTATCTTTATTTACAAAACTTCAACTACTCATTCACATACTAATGTCTAAGTTTGTAAATTAAAGGGAACTCCCAGGAAACTGCAGTAACCTGCACGTAAACAAACTATTATACCTGAATACATTCCTAAGTCATTTCTAAACATTTGACCCATTCACTCATCCTACACTTTTAGTTTGTACTCTTCAGTTCATGTTCTAGTGGTTGGTCTTACGCACAGTAATAGGGTTTAGAGTGTTTCTTGCCGATGCAGGAGGGTCTGTTGGACCCTTGTGAGGGTCTAAAAGGACAGTGGTGATCATCCAGAACATTTATGGACATTGGTCATCTGCCCTTATGGACCAATGGCTCTGTGTTTTATCATTGCATTTCTTGAGTTTGGTCTGTTTGATTCTTCGATCTGTGTTGGTGAATTCAATGGTTTTGTCAAGTCCTCTGAGATACTGCTGTTGTGATTTAGGGCTATGCAAAATCAATCGAATTGGGTTGATATGAATAGTAATGCAACTTGTGACGCATATATCCATAACATGTATATCATGTCCATGTGTGACTTTTCCACAAACTACAGCACAGTTTACTGAAAACTCAAACTTCCAGGTCGTTCGTGTACTGTTTTTTTCTAACGCTGCCTCGGCCTTTCATTTTTACGACAAGCCTTAGTATTAAAACAATGAATCGCATGCCAACAACACAGCTGAATATAGCACATGAAATCCGGTGATTGCCAAGTCAATATTAAATTGAGAGCTTTTACTATGGTTCTTGTGCCTTTTTTAACCAAACAATTTGGAAATATGGAAATGCAAAAGTCGTGGACAGAAGAGAGAGGCATGTAATCCAGAACAAATGTTTCTGCTGTGGTTAGCCTGTTCCCAGCTGCTCGGGCGTGTAGATAAATGCGCCGCTCTCCAAAACGCAAGTTGGCGCAAGAAATACCAGGAGTGGCTTAATTTTACAGCCAGCTAAGCACAGTGACAGACGGGCACAGTTGGGATGAAGCCACCAGTTACATTTTACCAGGGCTTGTAATTGCAGTGTTACACCACTTTGTGAGAAAGCATTTTAGAACATGTCCATTTTAAACCTTAATAATCCTTTAATAAGAATGACATATTTCTAATTCAATTACATGGGAATGTAATAATCTATCTGGCATAATGCACTATGCTCTCTGCTACATGCCTCACATGTCAGTGAGGAACAGCCAACTCCACGACTGCACAACCTAAAATCATATTACCATTTAGGATCGTGTCCAACAAATAACCAAATGTTTTTCAAATGTCTTCCTGGTGTACTTCGATTTCTGCCAAGTTACATTGGAGCACATGATTCAGCTATTAAAGATCTCAACTCACAGTAAGAAGGTCCTGGGTTCGACTTCTGAGCTGTGTGAAGCCTGTCTTTGTAGAGTTTGCATGTTTTCCTTGCGTCTTTGAAATAAATAAATCAATCTATCAACCGATCTTTATTCCCATTTAACATGTTTTCATTATCAAAATGTATTCTTTATCGTTTCTCACCTGCATTGTTATATTCCCAGGTTGGACCTCCGAAGACTCTGGAACAAGCATACCAGAAGTTCTCCATGTTTCAGGACCCTGTGACCCAACAGGCATTTCTCGCCAACACCGCCATGAACCCGAAACTACAGCGACTGAAAGGAGTCAAGTACGTGAGCTGGTCTCCGCTGGGCTGCGACTCTCATGGGAACTGTCTCCTCGCCTGCATCACTCTGGACCACAAACTCGTCGTGTACCAAAGCCACAGGCATCTGGAATGGGACACGAAAGTCGACCTCAGCCAAAAGTACGGGGCAAGGCTAAAACAACGTGGCTACGCTAAAAAGGACAATGTACCGCCGCAAGTTGGCATACTCAACTTTGAAGAACTGCGTAGGCGCTTTGAAATGCAAACGCCGGTGGGGATGGAGTGGTCTAGCGTCTATACCACCAAACAAGTACTCCCCAACAACATATGTGAGGAATCTAAAGTCGTCATGCTAGCGGTTTTGATGGAAAACGGCGACTTGGTCTTGTGGAAGTTTGCGCTACCGTTTTGCGGCGAAGATGACGTGGGGTTTTACGACATCATCGAGTCCGAGGTGGATCGTCCGAGCGCCCTGGCATGGTGGGAGTACGAAAGTGAAAACCGGAGAATGAGCGGGTTGATCTTGGGCAGCCAAGCGGGGCCGGTGAAGATCATGCCCGTTAGCTTGACGGGAATCAAGGGCTACTTCACGTTGCGGCATCCCATCGTCCTGTGGAAAGATGCGGACCAGATCATGGTGAAAAACATCAACTGCGTGCCCGTGACGCACCCCACTCACAACACCAACTCTAGCCTCATCATTGCGTCGCGTGGATGCTACATTTTCTGGTGTTTGCTAACAGTTTCGAACGCCGGCTTGAAAATCAACAACTCTCACGTCGCAGGACTATTCTCTCTTCCTGTTGTTTCGTTAACAGTCTGTCAACAACCCGTCGCTGTGTACACCTGCTCCTCGGACGGATGGGTCAAGCGATTAACGCCGACTTTTACAGAGAAAGGATTATTTTTCAAGCAAGAAGATTTGAAGCGTCCGCAGAGTTTGACCGCAAGGCGTATACACGGGTTAGCGGTTAGCCACAACGGAGCTTACGTGGCCATTGCTAGCACGCAAGGAATGGACAACAATGGCTTTTGCCCATTCGAGAGGACGTACCACGTGCACTTCTTGGCGCTGAAATCGGCAAAAAGCGCAGGCAAAATATTACTCTGCCCCCCCGTGCAGAGTTTGCACAATATGGCAGACCTTCTCTCAATTGTCCGCTGCGAAATACTGCGGAGTAAGCGTATCCCCACGGATTTGCAGCAGGAGCTGGACAGACGGATCCAGGAGGAAGATCTGACGTACTTGTGGAAGCTGAAGCTGTTTTTGGCGCGGACTTTATACCTGGCGCTGCAGGGGCCGAGCGACGCACCAAAATGGAAGCCGCGGCAAGAGATGTCGACGACGCTGATCCCGGATGGAGACGAGATGGAGACTGAAGGAGAGAGGCACAGAGGCATCAATACACACATTTTACTCGAGGTGAGATATGCTTTTATTTATTATTTTTTACAGAAGAATGGCGGCATGGCCTCTTTTTTTAGATCAAAAGACTCCCATTTAAAACTAATGTATTTTGCTAAATGCACTTGAAATGTTTTTATAAAAAAATATCTTTATCCTATAAATAATCATCATATTATTCATCTATAGTATTTTCTATGAGTCACGTTCACTATAAAAGAGGGAATCAGAATCTTCTGCTATAACCTGGTGAACTAATTGTCCTATTTGTCCAATGTTTATTGCACACAATTTTTTTTGACATTTTCAACCAATACATTTGTAGTGCACTTGTCATTCAAAAAGTAAGAGTGCTTCACAGCTCTTATCACACAAGGCATTAAAATATAAACATCAAAATATTGAAAAGAAATGGAATAACGCTTCACAACCCCTGCACCATGTACTGATAAAGCCAATAAGTATTGGAGTGAGTCGTGAGTTTTTCATAGTTGCCTCCCTGTTATGTCCACTCTTCCAGACGAGAGGCCACCCTAAAAGTCATTTATTGATCCTTTTGGCCACATATAGCCGACGCATCAAAGTAACTAGCCGCTGATTGTGGGTGTGCGCAGAAGGCAGAGGACCCAGAGGAGCAGATGTCAGAGGTGGCGGCTTTGATCGATTCGTTGGAGACCCGTCTGATGAAAGAGAACGTCAAGCGGCTCCTGGGGGCCGTCTACCTCAACTCTCAAATCATCCAGAAGTCTGGGGTCCCCACCTGTGGCCTGGTGCAGTACATGAGCTCGCAGAGCCACGACCGAGACGCAGAGGTCACCGCTGTTTGTTTGTTGTGATGTTTGGTGATTGTCTGATGGTTGAGCTGTGATCTCTGTGTACTAGAGATAGGAGGCCATAGAAGAACATTTATTGTATAGCACACATGTCAAACACATGAAGTGTTTATTTGGCACCAGTTAAAGCAGGATTACTCACTCTAATTTGATTGGCCGACATGCACGTAATGACAATAATAATGCATTGGTCCATGTCCAAGACTATTCACAGCATTATTCTCTCACTCTGTAAATGATGAGTTATTGTCCTGGGGAACACTGACGGAAGCACAGCCCCTCCGACCTCCAACACCAGACTCAAACTAGGCAATGTGGGTTAGGCACCAGGTGTCCCACTGTGTCACCTGGTGTTCCCAGAGGTCTTCCATCACAGTACTAACCAGGCCCTGCCTTGCTTAGCTTCATAGATCTGACCGTAGTTGTCTTTCACATGAAGTGAACAGGATCAAACCCTTTCTACTCCATTTATGCTGACGAGTAACCACGTAAACCAGATACTACAATGACAGCAGATGGATTTAAGGACACGGGGAAAAGTGTATATTTTAATTCAATAGTCTCTCGCCCACGTCGTTCATGGTGCAACAGTCCACAATTTTCACTAACAAAGTTTAGCCCCGTTTCCACAAGCCCTAAGTGGAAATTCAACCAGGCCAAAGGTTGGTCAGACCGGTTTGGGAGCAACATCAAATACAGTAATTGTTTTGAAGCGTAGTCTTATTCTTAAGGTTTTGTAAACGTACTAATTGCGTGAACTGTATGAACCTTTTGTAAAACTTTTTCCTTGTGGCTTTCTGGGCCTCCGCAGGTCCTGATCGGTCACCTGAAGAATAAGCTGTGTAAGCAGTCGTACCAGGAGCTCTGCAGCTTGTGTGAGGAGGTGCTGCCCTTTGACGACTGCAGACGAGCGACCTGCGCCAACGGACACGTGTGGCCCAGGTACTGCCCGGCCTCCTCACAACCTCCTCACAACCTCCTCACAACCTCCTCACAACCTCCTCACAACCTCCTCACAACCTCCTCACAACCTCCTCACACCCTCCTCACAACCTCCTCACAACCTCCTCACACCCTCCTCACAACCTCCTCACACCCTCCTCACAACCTCCTCACAACCTCCTCACACCCTCCTCACAACCTCCTCAAAACCTCCTCACAACCTCCTCACAACCTCCTCACACCCTCCTCACAACCTCCTCAAAACCTCCTCACAACCTCCTCACAACCTCCTCACACCCTCCTCACAACCTCCTCACAACCTCCTCACAACCTCCTCACAACCTCCTCACAACCTCCTCACAACCTCCTCACATCCTCCTCACATCCTCCTCACAACCTCCTCACATCCTCCTCAAAACCTCCTCACAACCTCCTCACAACCTCCTCACAACCTCCTCACAACCTCCTCACAACCTCCTCACATCCTCCTCACAACCTCCTCAAAACCTCCTCACACCCTCCTCACACCCTCCTCACAACCTCCTCACAACCTCCTCACAACCTCCTCACAACCTCCTCACAACCTCCTCACATCCTCCTCACAACCTCCTCAAAACCTCCTCACAACCTCCTCACAACCTCCTCACAACCTCCTCACAACCTCCTCACATCCTCCTCACAACCTCCTCAAAACCTCCTCACACCCTCCTCACACCCTCCTCACAACCTCCTCACAACCTCCTCACAACCTCCTCACAACCTCCTCACAACCTCCTCACATCCTCCTCACAACCTCCTCACAACCTCCTCACAACCTCCTCACAACCTCCTCACAACCTCCTCACAACCTCCTCACAACCTCCTCACAACCTCCTCACATCCTCCTCACAACCTCCTCACAACCTCCTCACAACCTCCTCACAACCTCCTCACAACCTCCTCACAACCTCCTCGCAACCTCCCCAAAACCTAGTTAATACTTCGGACATTTTTTACAGTTGTTTACAAAATGCCTTGATGGAAATGAATGAGAATAGGTTTATTTTAAAGAATAAGAGAAAAATAGATGTCCAGATATCAAGATCATTTTTTGTATTCAAAGCATTACGCATTGAACTTCTACATTGTGTTTGCATTTTTTGAGCCAATGATTACCTTCATTAAAATTATGACTTTTATTGAATATTAGTTTGGATATTATTTTTTTTAGTTTTCTGAACAAAAGTACACAGCCAAAAAGATGACTAAAGGTAAAGGTGCACTTTTATTAATCCCCGTAGGCCAATTCATCCTCTGCATTTGACCCATCCTGATGCCACTAAGGCTTACATTAGGAGCAGTGGTTGCCGTAGTAACAGCGCCCAGGAACCCATCTTTAGATGTTGATGCTCGGCTTGGTCAGGACCACCGGGCTGTGTACTTGAGCCGGATTTACAATTATTATTTTTGTGTACATCATTTATAAAAAGTTCCGCACCACATGAAAAGGTTTTTGTGTTACTGTCAGTGGAGTAAAAAATGTAATAAATTGGACGAGGAACTTAAATGTAGAACAATATCCGCGTTCAGAAAAAGATTGAAAGTCATTATTTTTGATATGTTCGTGAAGCATGTTAAAAACTTCCAAGCGCTAGGTTGCAAATGGTAAAGAAAGATATAATTTTAGTTGTAAAATCAGAGTTATAAGTAGGGGTGGAATTACACAAGTTTATTTTTTTTTTTTACTTCTTCCCCCTCCTATTTTGGACATCAATTGTTTATTTTTTTTGCATAATCAATGTGTAATTACATTTCTTTTGTTTTTCTCATCTCAAGTGCCCAAATTAAAAAGCATTCAAAAATTACCAATAGAGTTTTGGATTCACTGCTGCCCCCATGACCTGGCAAACACTGAAGCAGAAGAAAATGCCGTAGAATGAGGTGTGTCAGGCCGTAGTAGCGTCTCCGCCGATGGGACAAAGTTGAGGCAGATGGAAAATATTCCAAAAACTTCAAAAATCGTCCTCGGTGGATCTCTCCCCCTCACGGCCCTCGCTCCTCCGCTCTGGTGCCGGGGCCTGAGCAGAATCCTAATGCCTCACACATTATTTACCCTTCTCCCGGTGCAATCAGAGCCCGCTCCTGATATTTGCACTCACCGCGGCTCTTCAAACAGCTGCTTTGTCTCGGGCCCCAGAGCAGCTCCGGCCTCCGTGGTCACATGACCCGCTGTGCGTGTTTAGGGCCTTTTTTCATTTGTGTTAATGATTTCACTCTGTCGACAAACCACTTCTAGCATGGACAGGCGTTCGTAGGCCTCGCACTATAATCACTGTATCGACTTATTGTTCAATCATTGATATTTTGGTCTCAATAATTATTGTTTTTACTATTTCTTGCAAGTGTAGAGATATTTTTGCTATTTTCTTTATAAAACATGACATTTTTGCTTCAGGGGGTTTAATATTATTCAACTATACTGAATATTTCTCTGCTGTTTTTATCTATCTATTCTGCTTTGTTGTAAATGCGACCGTGACATTAAGTCGTTTCACTATTCTCGTTAATCACATGAATGTTTGTCACAGTCCTTATGAGTGGAGTGACCGCAGGGGGCCAGATCAATATTTAATTTTATTCCATCTCAAATCTGTCTTTTCTAGTTAAATTAGTCGTATTTTGGCCAAATCGCACGACCACAGTGACGTGTGGTGACACCAGTGACCGTTGCTGGTTTGAAGTCCTGTCCTGTGAGTTGTGTGTCCCTGCAGCAGCCCCCCCACCTCTCCTCCCTTCGCCGCCTCCTCTTCCTCCCCCTCCTCACCTCCTCCTCCTCTCTGCGCTCTGCTCTCCAGGTGTGGGCTGTCATACCAGGCCTGCCAGGCTCTGACGTTCAGACGCTGCCTCCTGCTGGATACCGTCTCCGTGCTGCCAAAGCCCGAGGGTAAGAAGCCGGTCCGCTCTTGTCACCTCCGCCTGTCCAAACCAGCCTCAGCCGCCACATTCCTGACGCTAAAACACTGCACTGATGTCACGTTAGTGCGTCGCAAAAAATAGATATTAAAAAATAGGATTTAAGAAGTCAAAACCGTTATTTTATGTAATGTCAAAGATGTCAAATTCTGACCAAAAATATCTCGGAAATTTACACTTTAGGTCGAAGACATTTAAACTTCTACAGCCGTTCATCCTGATGATGTTCGAGGTGACGTAGCTTTAAAGCTGGGGTACCTGACTTTCAAACAAAAAATGCAACTTGGTAATAAAATCCACTACTTCCTCATGTTTGTGTTTTTGGCCTTGGTCACATCTGTAGATCATGTATTTTAATTATGATCTAACATGTTTGGGTCTGATTTGTTCACAGAATGTTGCTGTTACAAGACTATTGGGAAAAATGTATTTATGAAAAAATAAAAAAGTCACTCCAGTTTTATTGTGTGCCACAAAAAAGTAGTTTTGGAAATTTGTCAAGAAACAGCTTTATAACTGTCTCTTCAATTAGACCAGGCCATGTTGGAGTTAAATGTTCTACCTCTCGATGGCCAATCAACTCTCAGCCCAACATCTTCTTTGTCAGGAGAGATCAACTCTGGTCTCTCTTTCTGTGGTCTCTATCTCTCTGGTCTCTCTCTCTGGTTTCTCTCTCTCTGGTCTCTCTCTGTGGTGTCTCTCTCTCTGGTCTCTCTCTGTGGTGTCTCTCTCTCTGGTCTCTCTCTCTGGTTTCTCTCTCTCTGGTCTCTCTCTGTGGTGTCTCTCTCTCTGGTCTCTCTCTGTGGTGTCTCTCTCTCTGGTCTCTCTCTCTGTGGTCTCTCTCTCTGATCTCTTTCTGGTCTCTCTCTGTCTCTCATAAACGTGTCTAGAAGTGGTAACAATATTCAAAAGCGTATGCATGATGTAGAAAAGAAAGTGATAGAAAAGACTCCCAGAAATAGGAACAACATGAAAGGTTTGAGAATCTTTCATCTTTCAGCATTTCTTTCAAAAATTGCCTCTTCCCTCTAGAGTTGTTTGGCATCTGCCCGAAACACCAAAATACACTTCTACAACATGAACACAACCAATTGGGTGGAAAAAAAGGTTCGGTACCCAAGCTTTAAAACCTTAATTGTCCAGAAAGGGGCAAAACCAAGTAGAGATCCCCCCCCATCTGCTTTGAGCCGTCTTAGCCGTTAGCCGTAGCATTAGCCACATCTGTCTCGGTCCGCGGTCACTTCTCCAGAGCCGTGACAAGCCGCTACTGTTTGTGGCACATGTCAACCTTCAGCGCCGCCTCAGCTGCCAACAAAACATCTGAGCGGCTATATTCGAACCAGGATTTACCGCCGGCCGCAGACCACGCCACTCACACTCCTCAGGTAAAGACTTGTTGACGTGTCGGAATCCCAGGCTGTTGTACCGCGGGCGAGCGCTGACAGAAGTGGGTCCGACAGGTTGTTGTGATTTTCCAATTTTAACCTGTTTTGGTGGAATAACGGCTGTCATGTATAAATGACCATAACAGCCAGAGCTAAGGAAGAAAATCACTAGATCCCATTTCAATCCCCACTTTATTATCTCATACCTCTGGTCACTTTTGGATAATCATTTTGTGTAATATCTATTATGTGTATTTATATTTTTGTATTTTGTCTTAAAGCCACGCATGAATTTCCTTTTATCTACTTTATCTACTACTCACTTTTTTATACCCGAGCCAAAAAGAGCAAAGTTGTCAAACCGAATGGCAGAACTTATGCTAAAGTTTGGCACAATTTACAACATACATTTTTATGTCGTTTCAATAATATGCTCAGATATTTAATTGTTAGTTATTAAACTTTATTTACAGTGACAGTGGCTTGTAAAAGTAATGAAACACTGAACTTTTTTGTCATGATCACACGTGCTCTCCACGGAATCTAAGACAACTGGGCAAAACTTTCCGTCTCTGGATGTGCAAAGCTTGTAGCGTCGTCACCAAAAAGATTGCAGACTTGTTCTGTTTGAAAACTGGGGCTCACCTCCTTTTTCAGATGTTAATCTCAAATAAATCCACACTTTTCTGGTTACGTTGTTGAAGCCATTAAAAAGAAAATTCAAAAAAAGAAAATATTTATTGTGTGGTTGAAAAACATGACAAAATGTATAAAAGATGAATTTAAGAGTGAAAGTTGTGTTAGTAATTTTCTCACAATGTACTCAGTTTTCACCTAATTTAGTAAATAAGTCATCTTTATAGATATGGCGCATTTCATAGAGCTACAAAACGGTACGAATTTTTTACATTGTTACTTGTTAACGTCAATCACAATAAGGAAGTCAATTTCTAAATCTAATAAAACCAGTTTAAACTGGGATGAATGTGAAGTGTGTTGTGTGAAAGGTCTTGTCCAGGGCTGCTAAACTCATTTTGGTCGGGGCAGAATAAATAGTCAAGGAACTGGAGAAAAGAATAGAAGGGATTTAAATCTTTTTCTTGACATTTTTCTCGAGTTTATAGTTTCAACTAAAACTGGAAGTTGAGCACATGTCACTTTTAAAATGTTAGAATACATTACATTTGGTTGTTTTCATGAGAGAATGGATAATGTTTACCTTGGTAGACTCATAACCATCAATGCTGCAAGGTAATAATTTTAGTGGCCACTGAAAATTGTCTTGAGGACCAGATTTGGCCCACGAGCCTGGGTTTGTCATGCCTGGTCTTGTCTAACCTGTCATACTCACTAAAGGGAAAAAATACATTCTGTAAATGAAGTTTGAACAAATAAGTATATATAGAAGCACGTGTCATCGCCCCTGTCCAGCTCTCGAGTGGTCCGTCCATCGTCGGTCCAAATATTTTCCCGGGAGCTGCAAAAAATAGAGCAAGGATGGAGTTGGAAGCCGCCTGACACCGAGGAGACGGCTCACAACACCAAAACAACGTCCGCTCTTTCAACATTTCTGCTTTATTTTTCTGTGTTGCCCCATGAGCTGAGGTTTGGTGGAATTCTGAACGGTTGCATGAATCCTCTTAAAGCTGGGGTACCTTTCTTTAAACCACAAAAATAGAGCTTTGTGATAACATCTGTTTTAACTAGTTCCGCGCTGTCAAAATGGGTTTGTTCAGTCACTGGTCTTCACATGCATCCATTTTTGTAGCTCCTTTCAAGTCTTTAGATCAGCTTTTTTAGATGACAAAGTTCAAAAGAGAGGACCACCCTCAACCAGCCAATCAGCTCTCAGCCCAAAGAGTCAAGTCGTGACACACAGGGCTCTTTCTTAGTCTGCAAAAGATGTTTTCTGATAACATGGAAGACGGCATGTGGTGATCCGATTTGTTCAACATTTTACATTTACAAGACTCTTTCAGGGACAAACAAAATGTATTAGTTATTAAGGTTGCCCTGCTTTAATTTCAACAATGCCAACATCAATTTCACACTCAACTATAGTGCTACAGTGTGCAACTTTGTGCGGTAGTAAAAGTTTATAGTAAATACAGAAGTTAATAATTCCACATGTTCTGATTTATTTGCTTACTGTCTTTATAACATTTCTTTATGGCTTAACAAAAACTTAACTTGTTGGGCCAAATGTAAACACTTCTGTATGAAAGCAATATATAAAACAAATCTTGTTGCTATCTAGTCTTCAGAGCACATTGAAGTAGTTGGTGCGGCTTGATTGTGACCGTGTGCCTCTGGTGCAGACCCGCCGTGGATTCAGAAGATGCTCCAGGCGCCGTGTACTCTGTGCGACTCTCCCCTGCTCTGAAGCTGCGAGGCGGGGGAAGGACCTCGGGCTGCTCCGCCACCTCCTCACATCCAACACTTCTGTACTCTTCACTTTTGATATTATTTAAAAAGAAAATAAAACACTTTTGCTTCATCCTGTGTGCTCCATCTCCTGGTTTATATTCTGCTTTCTGTACCGCCCCTGTAGAGAAATACGTCCTCTGCATTTGACCCACCCTTTAAGGCCACTAGGGCGTCTGTCAGGAGCAGTGGTGGGAGATGTGTGGTAGGGTGATGCGCTGGGTCAGGACCAAAGCTGGAGGATATTGCCTATTGTACATGTTTCAGTGGTAAGGAAACCAGAGGAAGCAGGAAGGGTAGAACATGCAACCCAGGACCTTCTTGCTGGGAAAGTGAAAGCGCTAACCACACTCAGCCACTGTGTCTTCCTCCATTTACTTACACATAGAACTGGTCTGATTCCATGGAGAGCCATAGCTTATGCGGTTAGCACTCTCACTTCTCAGGGACTAGAATCCTGGTCGGAACATGGCCTTTCTGAGAGGAGTTTGCATGTTCTCCGTGTGTCTGCATAGGTTTCCTCCAGGTGCTCGGGTTTCCCCATCACTAAAGTACAATGGGTAAAATCCTCAAGCTCCAGTCCTTACCTAAGAACATCTACATATACAGATGTGTCCCCTGGTGCTGACCTGCGCTGACCACAGCTGCTTACCGGTTGCCGTAGGGACCTTGCTGGATGGGTCAATAAAGTCACAGGGAGAATAAAGTATACCTTACGACCTTGACGACTGCTGAATCATCACTGAGCTTATCCACCTCCAGAAAGTCATGCACTGTGACCAAACCAAACACCTCTTAGAAAACAGCCGTTATCTCAGGACTTCACAAGGTTGTCGTTCCTCAACCACAGATCAGAGAATCAATCAATCTTTTTATTTCAAACTTCGTTGTCAAATCCAGTTCATAATACATTTTTATAAAAAGAAAGACAAAAAAAGCTTCTTTGTACACTCTGTACTTCTATGCTCATTGTAAAACAAATAACAAAACAATAATTAAAGCCGCAAGCAGCGTCGAACGGCCCTCGCCGCACCGCACGCACCACCCCGCACCAAGCCGCCCAGCACCAAGCCGCCCCGCATCAAGCCGCTCCGCATCAAGCCGCTCCGCACCAAACCGCCCCGCACCAAGCCGCCCCGCACCAAGCCGCCCCGCACCAAGCCGCCCCGCACCAAGCCGCCCCGCATCAAGCCGCACCAAGCCGTCCCGAATTAAGCCACCCTGCACCGAGCCGCCCCGCACCAAGCCACCATGCATCAAGCCGCCCCGCACCAAGCCACCATGCATCAAGCCGCCCCGCACCAAGCCGCCCCGCACCAAGCCACCATGCATCAAGCCGCCCCGCACCAAGCCGCCCCGCACCAAGCCGCCCCGCACCAAGCGGATCTGCACCAAGCCGCAACGCGCCGCTCCACAACCCCCCGCACTACGCCGCACCACACCGTACCACGCAGCACCGTGCAACGAAGGTGGGGCCGCCGTGTAATGATTTGTTGCTGTTGCCATAGAAGAACGTTAGTCAAATTGTAATGAATATGATGATTAGAGCTGTTTGGCACCCCCTGTAAAACTTTGCCTCAATCTGTAGGGGGCGCTATTGGGCCAATTTCAAATATTTCACTTTCACCTGACCTAAACCTTGGAGTTGGACAATGGATTCAAGTTTTGTGAAAATCAGACTTTGTTTGTGCAAACGGGAGCAAAATTAATGTTGTGAAAAACGGTCACAAAACACTCACATTTTGCCGCTCCGCTGCTCAAACAACGTTTTACTGATCAAAAATCCTTGAGGTCATTTGATGGTACATGTGTTTAGACAATGTGGAGTGATTTTGAGGCCAATCGGTGAAACGGCCAAGGAGGAGTCGCTTTCCAACCGACATGTATGGAAATGATTGCGGATCATTTTTCCATTTTGCAGTGAAATTTATGGGCTTCCTGTTTGTCAGAGGGCGGAGCCATGGTAATATTTCGGTCGTATCTTGACTTGAGGAACATGTGTACCGAATTTCATGGCTCTACGACAAACTTGACCTCTGAAACTCCCATTGGCTGTTGTAGGTGGCGCTATTCTGGCATTTTTGGAGTCCCATAAAAATAAACAACCAAATATCAAATTTTCACCAGGTCTGATGTTTGGGCAAAATTTTACAACTTTTCATGCATGTTCAGGGGGTGAAATTAAGGCTCAAAGTGCAGAATTTGACATCTCTCGAGCAAAAACAATAGGCCTTTTCCCCGTTCGGGGCTCGGGCCTAATAAATAAAAAATATGAGAAGCAATACAAACATCACAAATAAATACAAGAAAAATACAAAATAATGACGACAAGAAAGTACGAAAGGGAGTGGGAAGAAGTAAATACTTCTTAAGTCCTACCCCCAGTGTATCACAGTACAAACACAGGATATGCAATAGTATCAAACGGGATTACCACTGTCCATAAATGTCCCGGATCATTGTCCTCAGAACGACCTGAATCGGCAAAGACCACTCAATAATAAATAAAAACATCAAAATGAATGAGAAGCCGATATAGTTTGAAAACCAAGGCCTCAGAACAACCAACAAAAATCTTTGCAAGTCTTTGAATCCTACTTTCCACAGAAGTAAAGCATTTTTGTCTTTACAGAATGTGCTCACCTTTGTACTAAAATTATAACCGATCCCTGTTTGCACAAAGCAAATTTAAAACAACCTTCTATAGGCGGCGCGCATTATTTTTCACAAGACTCGGCGCGCCTTAAATTAGCCCCATATTTCCCTGTGTTGACTATATCTCATCTCGCTTTTGGAGTAGTTTTTATTAGTTAGTGGAACTTATACCGCGCCTCGCCTATGTTTTCCCCTTTATTTGAGCCAACAAATAATGCGTTCTGAATTAAACATAGGAAAAGACGCGTACCTGCTTTAATTGGTAAAACAATTTGAAAGCGTCGGGAGGAGGTCGGCGTTGCCCGTGTGTGAAGGAGGAGGTTCCCACGGGAGCGCTCCTAATCGTATGCAGCAGTAATGAGGGACACAACATGGCGCCAGATGTGGGTTTAATTCTAATCAAGCCGAGGGAGACGGCGAGGAGGGTGTGCGAGCACGCGGCTGACATACCGCGGAAATACATGAACCCTTCTCCCCATATGCTGTCGAACATCTGTGTCGAGGGGGACGGTCACTCACCTCGCTTAACGGGAGGCCAGGGATGACACGCGGCTGATGGCTTTACACAGAATTGTCAATGGGGAGATGGGCGAGGCGGGTTTAATTGTATTGCACAGGTTGTAGTCGAGGCAGTTCAAAGTGGTTCGAATGAAAGGAGATGTCAGGAACTCAAACTGAATTGCAGGTTGTGTATTCCTGACCAAGATATCTGTTAATCTTGGACTGTAAGCCATTTCTTTATCCTAACCTTAACCCAGACCATAGGCTTAAGACTAACCTTTACCCTAACCAATTCAACTACATTTATATTGTTTAGCCTTAAATGAAACACATAAGAGCCATTGGTCCATAGGGATCGGGATGTTCTATGTCCATAAATGTTGCTAATGCTATACTCAGGTTAAATCTGCCACAGTAATTTAAAAAATACCCCCTTTTATTTTCAAGCTGAATTTTGATGATTTTTCCAAACTTGGGCAGCCCTGGGTCATTTAGACCGTAATTTAGGGTATGTTTTTGTGGTGTGTTATTTTGACTCAAGACACAAGGGTTCATTAAATGTCCTGGATCACCGCTGTCCTGATCCTCCCGCATCTGCAAGGAGTAGGAATGAGAAACCCATATTAAGAGAGGGACGGACAGGCTGTAGATCCAGGGCTCAGGCTGTAGACCATGACCTCTCACCCCTGACCTTAACCCTATAGTCTCACCTGACCCAATGAACCATTGATCCTGCACTCACACATGGGACACTGTACTATTATGTACAGTAAGTATTTTATAACAATAATAAATATTAAACAGTCCCTCCCCATGGCATAAATGCAACCAGTAAGATTTGCTGGAAAAGAACATTTAAACCAATGACAAAGGATCTCAAGAATTTGATTGAATTTCGACCAATCGGGGGGTTGCAGGGGGGAGCTTGGGCGGACCTAACTGTCTTCAAAAGGTTTCACACTCTCCACAATTTGATAAGTAACCGACATTCAGTGGCCAAAATTTCCAGCCAAGAGTTCTCATTCATTCGTTATGTTTCAAGCAGATTCAATTATTACAGATTTTTTAAGGTGTTTTATAGAATTAGAATCTGTGGGAATGTGTTAAAGTTAGAGAAAGGGTCAGGAAGTTAAAACACATAGCTTAGCTTCAGCGCCTGACACGATCTGCTTTCACCTGCAGGTGCCACCAGGACCTTGAGGTCTTTACATAAGTGCATCATGTCCTGACCCCTGTGTTAACAGGCCCCTGGGGACCGCGTCAAGTCTGTGGAGCGCAGCGTCACTGGAGATGAGAGGCTCTGAGCCTCAAACACCACAGATCTGCACTCGCTTCACCGCACTCTAGACAAACTCATTCTATTAGCATCCATAAAAACAACCTATAGTAGTATCAAGTCAGTTTTATTTATATAGAACCTTTCACAGACAATTCTCTGGCCCAACACGGGCGGCATGGTGGCTGAGTGGATAGTACTCTCGCCTCTCAGCAAGAAGGTCCTGGGTTCGAATCCCGGTCGGAACAGGGCCTTTCTGAGCGGAGTTTGCATGTTCTCCCTGTATCTGCGTAGGTTTCGTCCGGGTACTCCGGTTTCCGTTAAAAAAACATGCACAACAGGTCTGGCATGTGCCTCCTGTACTGGTGACTCCGCTCCCATCTCAGTGTGAAGTGAGAGACAAATGCCCAAAAAATAACAATTCTAAACCGCTTTGTGACTCTGGGAAAGGCAGTATATAAATGAAGATTACTTTCTTAACACACTCACTGATGCTGTGAACCAACAGTAAAACATGTCTTCTGCTGAAACACGATCCCAGACCTCTACTACTTTTGTCACTTTCCTGCTGTGAAACACAAACGCTAACCACTGCGTCCCCCAACAGCCATTTCTACAGTATCTTTGGGCCTTTTCACATCTAAGGAAAAAACATTTATTTCCGATAGAAAACACCGCAGGACCACCCAAGTGCAGTGCCGTGTTCTGCGTCATAAACGTTGTAAATATATTTATCATGACCCACAACTTTCAATGATCGGAAGGCCATAAAAGTGGAAACCGCTTCTAACCGCGTCTCTCGTCTCTCCACGCACACCTCCTCGCACTTCAAAGACACAAAGACATTTAAATATAACCGACTTCTATACAATATTAATCTCTCAGTTTGTTGTGTTTACATTTGAAACGGCTCGGTGCATTTCTCCCGAGTATCGCCTCAAATCTGCATTCTTCACCTGCTGCGCTGCGGTTGCGCGTTCAGAAATCTCCAGCCAATTCTTTCCCCCATTTTGTCCTGTTTATGCTGCAAGTTTACGAGCCTTTCGAATGTTTTTTAAGCCCATGAATTTATAATAACGTTGAAGACAGTGAGAAATAAAAGTCTTGATCATTTCTGAGTGCCGTCTCTGGTGGAAAGGACATATTTAGCGCGCCGTGGCTTCAGAATATGATTGTGATATTAAAAACACATGGCATTTACTTCGGCGCCGGTCCCCTCAGGCAGAAGAGTCAACAATAACACGCTGCATTTAATCAGTCGTCTCCACAAATGCACTTTCAAGCAAACACAATTTCTGAAAGAATGTTTCCGTTGCATTCATATTCACAATGTAATAAAAAAGTATAATATCGCGCCGTAATGTCTGTGTCTGAAGCGAGTCTCAGTCCGCGGTCTCAGAGTGGTGTCTGCATCCTCTCTCTACTGTTAAAATACATTATGGGAAATACTGTAGTTTATATCCAACCCATCCATAAATCCATATAGCACATTTTAGATAAACAACAGTTTATCTAAAATGTGCTGTATGTGTAATGTTCACTTGTGCACAAGTGAAACCTGAACGTACGTACATTGGGCAGGCTTTCAGATCAGGCGTCTCCAACCATTTTTACCCAGAGACCTTTTTTCCCAAGACGAAAAAGACAGAGCTTCTCCTTTATTCTTCTTCCGTCCTGGGAAAAATGAGGAGATATGTTGTTGAGAGTGAGCCTGATATCGGGCTGATATCGCCTGATATCAGATGGGTTTGAGCCCACCACAAGACTTTCTCTACTGACTCCCACTGATGTCTGCTGTTGTTGACCCATAACCTTTGGTGCCACAGTGGGGCGGCTGTGGCTGCAAAGTGCCAAACTTCCGTTGTGTCCATAATAATGCATTGGTTTTATATAGCGCTGTTTTGAACACTCAAAGCTGCTTTACATGTCATCATTCATTCACTCCATACACGTTGGTGATAAACTACTGTAGCCACAGCTGCCCTGGGGCACACTGGCAGAAGCACACTGTGCCATCGGCCCCCCCGACCACCACCAACCATTCACACACACACCACACTCATTCTAGGCAATGGGGGTAAAGTGTCTTGCCTAAGGACACAACGGCAGTTTGGCACTTTACAGCCGCAGCCGCCCCACTGTGGCTGGTGTTCCCAGAGGTTTAGTGTCTTGCCAAAGACACAACGACAGCAGACGGTGGGAGTCGATGGTGAAGGTCGGGCTCGACCCCACGACCCTCTGGCTCAAAGGCCAATGCTCTACTAACTGAGCTACTGTCGCCCTGACAATAGGCAAGACACTTCCCCCCCGATTGCCTAGAATGAGTCTGGTGTGTGTGTGAATGGTTGGTGGTAGTCGGAGGGGCCGATGGCACATACTGGTTGCCTCGCTTCTGTCAGTGTGCCCCAGGGCAGCTGTGGCTACAGTAGTAGTTTATCACCATTGTGTATGGAGTGAAAGAATAATGACATGTGTCTTTGAGTGTCCAGAAAAAATGCTATATAAAACTGATGCATTATTATTATATTTGACGTTTTATGAAAAACGTTTAACCCAGAGCAGGTCAAGCTACGAAAAATCAGCAAAATTCAGTTCAGAATTTTTTATTTGGCATGTCAATTAAAACACAATGGACATGTGATGTCCTTGATTTTGTATGTTTATGATATTGAATTAGATCCAATCAGAGGAGAGGTTTCAATTTTCCACCCTTTACAAACTGCTACCTGTCATTTTGGACCATGCCATGTATTCATATAAATGTGTATAGAGTACTAAAGACTAAAGACTAAAAACTTAGGGATTTTAAACTTTTCCAAACCTGCGCCTTCTTAACAAAGTCCATCCTTTCATCGTCCCTGCTTCTCCGAACAGCGCCTGCCTACTCTCCATCCCAACATCACTGCACCAGGTTAAAGCCACTGTCCCCCCCTCACTGCTCACCCCTCCCTCTCCCACGCCGCGGCTTCGTTAGCGATCGCAGACAGGAGCCATGTCGCCAATCAGCTTAATTAATGTACCAGGAAAAAGCGGTCCCCCCCACGGCCCCCGTCCCTCCCTCCAAGGCCGCTCCGTTGCCCCGTATTAGTCACGCTCCGTCGCGCCCAAACGTGTGAACAAATGCGGTTTCTAATGACGGAGGATGTCCCAGGTTGTGGCGGAGGGTCCCGGGTCAGTGCTCCTCTCATGGGGGTGGGGGTGAAATGACTGCAGCATTGACTTCATTAGTGCTTGGACAAGTGATCTCTCGTGTGTGTGTGTGTGTGTGTGTGTGTGTGTGTGTGCACTTGTTTTCAACTCCTGGTGGGTTCCATAACCTGAGATTCCACTCACGTCATGGGGACTGGTTTTACGTGGTGGGGCCCGAACACCGGACCCCACTGGTCCAAGCTTAATAATCAATGGGTAATGCTTTTCTAACGGTCCTTATGCAGTCTCTGTAAAAATATGGAAAGGACCCCTGGAGGTTTACTTTCCTGAAAAAAGTGTGTTATGTGTCGGAACCCTGGTGGTGGGTTGCGGGATATCAAGGAGGGGCACACTGGGGCAATTTCAGTCCAGCAGGCTGGAGCCAATCATGGAGCAGCACAACAGAGGAAATCAGGTGTCAGGCTAGAAAAAGGTGCAAGTGTGTGGTTCATTAGGCTGCAAGAAATCATGGAGGAGCACACTGAAGCGCACGCTTACAAACCACTGGTAAGTGCTGACTACAAGTCATGACTTCAAATTGTTATATAGAATGATTACAAATTATTTGTTGTTTGTGCAGCTTAGTCAAGAGTCCCTAATTGATGAAGTCGACTCAGATTCTGACGATTTAACTGTCAAGAAGAAACCTGTAAAAAAGTATGGAAAAAGAAAAATCAAAAACACTTTTCTTCAAGACTCGGAAAGTGACGAACCAAAGGCAAATAAGATTGTTATCATGCAGCTGCAAAAGAAGAAAAATGGGGGGCGAGTTTACAGCAAGAGACACTTCTGCCTCTACTGTTCAATGTCCTGCCACAAAATGTCCCGTCATTTGACTAGAAAACATGGAAATGAAAGTGACGTAGCCAGAGCATTGGCTCTACCTGTGAAATCTAAAGCACGTAAACTTCAGTTTGATTTGATCAGGAATAGTGGAAACCGTGAGCACAATTTTGAGGTTTTAAAGGCCGGCATTGGAACTTTAGTCCCAGCTAAACAGCCAAATTCCCCAGTTAAATCCAGTGAGTTTTTGCACTGTATAGACTGTGGGGCATTGCTTAAGCGAAAGTCGCTGTGGAGGCATGTGGCCAGGTGCCGGCTTTCACAGAAAGATGCCCAGGCTAAACCAGGTAGAAGTAGGGTCCAGTCCCTCTGCTCCCTAGCCCAGCCTGTACCGGAGGGCATCAGCAAAAAGCTGTGGTCTTTAATTTCGGCAATGAATCAGGATGAGGTCACGGGTGTTGTCAAAGCAGAAAAGGGGATTCTGAGACTCGGAGAGCACCTGTACTTAAAACACGGGCATGATAAGACTAAGCATGATTACATTAGGCAGAAAATGAGAGAAGTCGGTAGGTTAATTAACGAAGCAAAAACCGCAGGGAAACTGAAAACAATTAAGGATTTCTTTATTCCTTCCAACTTTAACCATGTGATTGATGCAGTCAGGTCTGTGGCTGGATATGATGAGGAAACAAATCAATACAAGACTCCATCCTTGGCCCTCAAACTCGGCCATAGCCTCAGAAAGCTAGCAGATATTCTTGAATGTGACTCAAAAATGGAGCATTGTGTTGATGAACTATTTATTAAAAACCTCCAACGAAGCCGGCTGCTTTTTGAGAAGAGGTGGGACGTCTGTGTTTCTTCTGCTGCCCTACAGACCCTCCGGCAAGCCAAGTGGAACACTCCGGACCTGCTCCCTCTGACTGAGGACGTTAGAGCCATGCATGCACATATTGAGGTATGTCGACCTGAATATGTGCAAACCCTAATAAGTGAGCCAACGTCTAAGCATTGGTCTAAACTGGCAGTTTTGACTCTTTGTGAGGTCATCATTTTCAATCGAAGAAGGGAAGGTGAGGTTTCAAAGATGCCACTGACAGCCTTTACCTTAAGAAGTAAGACTGGGATCCATTCTGACATTGCTCTGGGACTGTCCCAACTTGAGAAAAAGCTGTGTCAGCATTTTCAACGCATTGAAATTAAAGGGAAAAGAAGTCGGAAAGTGCCGGTTCTTTTGACTCCTGAAATGATTGCTTCGATGGAGGTGCTGGTGGAGAACAGAAGGGCCTGTTCCATCTCTGACCATAACCCATACTTCTTTTCCCGCCCGGGCGCAGACACCCACATCAGGGGATCAGACTCCCTACGCCAGGTAGCCAAAGAATGTGGTGCGGTGCATCCAGAGATGCTATCCTCAACCAAACTTAGAAAGCACATAGCTACTATGTCTACAGTTCTCAATATGAAAGAGAATGAGATGGACATACTTGCCAACTTCCTCGGCCATGACATTCGCATCCACAGGCAATATTACAGACTACCAGAGGGGACACTGGAGCTGGCCAAAATCAGCAAAGTGTTGATGGCCATGGAGCAGGGAAGAGTGACGGAATTCGAAGGAAAGAGCCTCGACCAGATACAAATTGAGCCTGAAGGTAATTCTTGATATTATTAAAATATGTATGATTTTTTTCCCCTAAAGGCCACTTGTATTTTTATTTTCTGTGCGACAGGGAGAGCAGTAGAGATCCTCTCACAAACGGACGGGCTAAAAGAAACTTCAAGCGGAGAACCTTCAACCATTCATCCAGATGCACCCCATGGTAGTGGCAGTGCCCCTTCTGGTAAGTGTACCAGGTGGGGGATTACAGCCAGGCTGCTTGGTCCTCACCCTGGGAGTGTATATTGCTAATATATTTTTATTTCTCTCCCTAGAACGTGTAAGAAAGCCATGGTCTGCATCTGAGGTGAAGGCTGTGGAGAAGACCATGACACCTTTCATACAGACTGGAAAGGTCCCTGGGAAGTCTCACTGCCTGGCCTGCATTAATGCCTCACCAGATGACCTTAGACATCGGACATGGAGTGGCATTAAATTCTATGTCAAAAATAGAATCACTGCAATTCGAAAACAAAATCTAAAATAAAATTCCTTTAAAATAGTTGTTTGGTTTCTATTGACTGTTTTGTATTACTTAAAGTCTTGGTAAAAAAAGATTATGTCTATGGGTCCCATTCTGAACGGCCCTGTCAAAGGGACCCACCAGGTAACAAAAACGTGTATGTGTGTGTGTGTGTGTGTGTGTGTGTGTGTGTGTGTGTCCATTGTGGAAATATTGTGAGAAAAATGTCAACTCATTGCTTATTTGCTTCGATGGGACTTTGTTGAAGGTCCTATATTTTGCTTTTCTTCATTTTTCACAGTTCATCCTAAACACATGTGTGATAATAATGTGGGCGATACACCATACAACACTCAAAAACTGGTCAAATTAAAGCCATTTCAAGCACAAATTTCACCTAATTTAAAACGCTTGGATCAGTGCTCCTCTGCCTGTGAGTCCGCCTCCCCCGGCCCGCACAGTGACGTTACCTTGCTATTTTTGAAGTAAATAAGTCAGCAAAAGCTAACTATGCTTTTGCCCTCACATAGGCCTTTCAGACCTGAGAACTAACTTTTTCCAACAATGGCAACCCGTCACACAGAGGCCTATGTCCTCCATCCAGAATCAGTGTTGGAAATCTTCTATACCATAGTCACAGCGCTGTGCAGCCAGGACCTGAAAGAAGCCTATAGCAGGTTTTCTATCATAATATAACTTACAAATATATTTTTTTCAAGGGAAACTTTATGAAGGAAGGAGCAGAAGGTGAAAAAAGGCCAAAAGACTATTTTTGCTGTTTTGCTGTGTGGGAATGACACTGTTGATCTCTCCCTCGCCAACAAGAGACCTATCTCCCTGCTCAAGAAGACTGTCCTGGGTTCAAATCCGCTCAGAACATGACCTATCTGAGCGGAGTTTGCATGTTCTCAACGTGTGTGCGCAGGTTTACTTCGGTTTCATCTACCACTAAAAACCTTTACAATATCTCCCCTCTCTCTGGGGATCAGGACTCTCCCAAACAAGAGATCCGGAAATCTCTTGGCGGACAATCCTGGTCAATATTTACGCCTATGTTTCAAATCATTCATTTTCATACATAGAATCGTCCGCAGATAACTTATCAACTTTCTACTTGTTCATTAGCACCTCCTCGGCTCTGTCACCTCCCCTTCCATCGTCTCCCAGTGTCTTGAGTCCTGATCCTGGAGTCTCTCTGTTCACATCAGCTCAAAGCCGCGCGGCACATGACGAAATCCCTTTTGTAACCGGCAATCGCTCCGTAATACCTCCCTCTCCCCTAAATGTCACCCCCGTCTGCGTTTATATTGCGTAATGCACTTTTAAGGGAATTTTAACATCCTCTGTGATCGACGCAGCCAACAATGAGATTTGAGCTTTAACCCCCGGTCTGTGATCTCGCCACGGCACTTATTACAACCGCATCTTTCTCTACCCATTCTTGAGCGAAGTAATATCAAATCCTTCGGTCTTCAAAAGCAGGAGTTAAGCATTGATTTTTTTTGAGTCCTTTTTTTTTCTTTCCTTTTTTGCGGGTTGATGTTGAAGTGTTGGCAGAGGAGAGGGACTTGTCAGGCAAACAGAAAGCTGTCACTATATCAGGTGCCAGCGCGTATACGGGAAAACGTCGGTCATGCGGCGCGGCTCCTGCGTGCGTGTTCCTCAGGGCTTTAGGAGTTTGTCGAAGCCTTCAGAACGAGTGGGAGATGGAGCTGTCCGTCACTCAATGTAATAAAATGTCCCTGTTTAAAGGCTGTATATGTATTTGATATGTTTAAGATGAGGGAGACTTTGAAGACTTTGTGTTTATTATTAGCATTTGGATTGATCATTTAATCATTTTTCCATGGCCATCGCTAATTATGTGTCTAATGGTCTGCATATTACTTTGGTGGTACTTTTACCATTCTAGATTTATTCTTTCAGCTGGGATTCTCCCAGAGGTTTCTTACTTTTTCCCACTGGGTTTTTGTGTTTCCATGCCAAGGAGGGTCTTAGGGCAGTGGTGATCCAAGACATATGATATATTATGGACCAAAGTCTCCTATCTGTTTGTTATTATTACATTTCCTGTGTCTCTGTTTTGAGGAATCAACAACTTTGCAAAGTCCTCTGCGATGACTGCTGTTGGGGTCTATACACGTTTAATTTGAATTTAGTTGAAAAGAGAAGGTAGTTCTTCAAACTTGTTTCTATCTTTCTCAAAAAGCTATGTTTAGAAAAGAAGAAAATCAAATATATAATCATGTGTTTTATATGATTATATATATGATCATAGACACACACACACACACAGACACATAAAAACAGCAGACAAAAGCACATCTGTGAAACTCAATTACAGAGTTGGGCCACAGTACGTTTGCCGACTGCAGCTTACAAAGCTGTGGCAGAACGAGAAGTGGTTTGACCGTGTGTCGGCCCGGGCCTTTCTGTGTGGAGTTTCCCCACGGTTCGGTTTCCCTCACTACCCAAAACATGCACCATAGGACAAATACCCAGAGAAAGGAGGTCCCAACACAGCTGAGCATCAACATCTAGTTCATTAAAGGAACGGGGAAACATAAAAGAACCAGGGATAACCACTCAGCAAAAGCATCATCATTGTTGTGGCTTTTTACAAACTTGTTTTGAAAAAAGCTATCTTTTTTGTCTCACAGTTGCATCAACAAAACACTCTTCTGAGGGAAAAACACAATCACTATTCTATCTACGATGGAGACAAACAAAGTGACTTCACAAGGCTAAATGTTACTACTCAGATCTGTGGAGAGGTGAGCCAGGCAGAAAGTAAGAACTAACATTTTAGGCAGGCTGTAATTAAATAATGTATAAAGCATAATATTGAGGGACATTCTAATCCAGGAAGAAGCATCTCCATGCAGCGAGCGGGCGGTGCACCCCGTCTGAAAAGTTGCACACGGGAGCTTTAAGTTAAGTTCACATCAATAATTTACCAACTCAATTATCCCGCTCAGCTTAATTACCTTTTGGAAACACTGTTCACTCAAACGGTGGGATCATATTCGAGTAAAATATAACAGGAGGTAGACTTGGGTTTAGTTTCCAATGTTGCACACCATCCTATCTGGGCTTTTGACCTGAATTCATGAAAGCATCTTAGTCCTTCCTAGTCCTTATGGCTCCTGATGGTTGAGCTTCTGTTTAGTTCCACCTTAAGGAGCAGGTAGGAGATAGGAATTGAGTCCTCGCTCGTATGTCGCTTGGGAATGCCTAAGAACATGCACCACCGCTTATGTGCTTTGCTCTGGTTCATCTTTGTAAATCTATGGAGAATCAGTGGGTGTAAATTTGCAGTGGGGTTAGGGTAATAATGGGTCTAAATAATGAGGTTCAACTCATCAGAATGAAAATTACAGTACAAAACTTTCAGCCAATAATAAATATACAAGGGATGTAAAACAGTCATAAGTATTTTTCACATGTATTTTTGGCCTCTGTAACATACTTTGATCCGCTTTTTCAGACAGAAAAGTGAAATAGGCAGAACCAACCCCACTCGGCCAATCAGCCCAAAGTGTCAAATGGTTACTCACAGGGCTCTTTATCATGCAAAAGTTGATGATAATGCATTGGTTTCACATGGTATTATTCATTCACTCCATACACAGTAGTGATATACTACTGTAGCTGCAGCTGCCCTGGGGCACACTGACAGGCGAGGCAACCAGGCTGTACCATACGCCCATAGTTCACGCACACGCCACACTCCTTCTAGACAATGTGGGTCTTGCCTAAACTATCACCACAACAGTTTATCTCTTTACAGTTCCCAGCGGTCTCCCATCACAGTGTTAAACAGGCCCTGTCTTGCTTAGCTTCAACAGTCGAATGAGATCTGACTTTCATGTGCCGGCCGCTTCAAAAGGAAAGTGTTATAAGATGAAGACAACACAGTGTCTGATTTGTTCACATTATATTTTAACAAGACCCTTTCGGTTGGAACATACACAATACTGTATCTACGAGAGAAAAGTTACATACCCCAGCTTTAATGCTCTTAAAACAACCGAGCGGGTAATTGAGCAGGGAAACAAATCTTAGATAATTAAAAGCTCTTTAAAGTGGATTTCATGAAGTAGGTCACCGTTCACGACAGGGCGGACTGTTGTAACGTGGTTAAAACACATAAAAGTTAACTCCGCACAATATTCCCCCTTTTTAGATAGAGGAGTAAATCAAAAGACTTTCTGAGAACGACTGAAGAATCCGAGGCTGCGGAGGCTGCCGTGGCTCTCGCTAATGAGTGTGAAGAGTTTATATGCAGACCTGCTTCCACTGAATTCCTAATGACTATTTTTGGTGTTAAAAAGTCTTGGAAATGAGTGTAACGCCGGTAATAACTCTGTAGCTAAACCATTAGAATGAATATGTATGGATCCCGGTATGAAATATTCATGGTGTTTAAAATAAGCTCGGCGTGTGCTCTCAGGGAGGGTTGCCGTTCGCTGTGAAAGTGCGCCACTTTGGGGCCGAGCGCGCCTCTTCTCCACGCCGGAAAAGAGAAAAGAAAAAAAAAAGCTCACGCGATTCTTGACAAAACCTTGCCACGGAGACACACGCGCCGCTACAGCTCCTCTTAACTTTTCCGCCTTTTCCCGTTAGCCTCAGGTGATCCGATATTCCACCTGGCGTCCGCACACTTCCCATGCGTTCCATCTCCCCAAATTAAGAAATTAATGAGGGATAGTTTCTTTACCGACTGCCCCCGCAATGTTTACCACTGATAAAATTATAATGCGCACCCTGCTGTATTATTTATAAGCCAATTAGGCGAAGTGTTACTTGATTTGATGGGGAGTCGACACACAGTACATTTAACTAATGGAGACCAAGAGGCGAGGGGAAGGAGCTGCAAGCTGAGGCGGGGGCCGACTAGCCGCGCACGCCGCTCCTCGGATTACGTAGCTAATTGCCCTGCTTTATCTGTCTGTCACGGATAGCCATGCATATTTTAGCGTTTCCAAAGACTTTGATTGTTTGCACTCGTGTTGGGCTGTAACAAGTAGTGCAAGAGGCCAGAGTGGAGTGTAGTTAAAAACTGGCAGCAAGAGAAAGGCGGGGGGTTTGTATGGCGGGGGTAAAAAATAAATAAAAAATACAGATGCGGGGAAATGACAGGTGGGAGTTTTGACAAGGCCTAAAGAGGTGCGATGAAAATATACACGATATACGGTAATTAGGGGCTTCGGCAAACAGTAATTAATTTGACTAAGTGCGGAACGGACTTGGTTTGACCTGCCTCCTCATTTGCATTCGAGGAGGCGAAAGCAGTGGTGACATCCAAAGAGTCCTGAGGGGGAATGCAGAGGGGGTGAAAGAAAAAAAAAATACTGTTGTGCTTTAGGTGTCAAACAATTAGTTGGTAATCAGGATGGAATTACAGCCATCTGCAGGTTGTCAAGTGCGGCGGAAAAACGGGGGGAAAAAATTTGATTCGGAAGGTAACGGAATGTCTCTCAAAAGTTGTGCAGTGTTTTTGAGGCTTTGAAAGTCTTTTCCCCCAGGTCCAATTCAAGCTTCTCAAGGAGTTGGGTGAATAATTAGCCAAGTTATGCAGGTCAAAATGTGGCAAGCGCCTACGAAACAATGCACAAGGCAACAAGTTCAAGGAATAGAAGGCAATAGTTCAAACGAGAGAGTGTTCCACGGTTTTTTATTTTGTTTGCCGGTCAATAAAATAGGTCAATTTAGGAACTCGCAAAGCAGGAATATAACATTTTAGAATGACTCAAACGTGTGTGTCCATTGGAATTTAAATTTGGGAATAAAAATGTCTAGAAAAAAGGGGAGAAGCTTGAAAGTGATGACCGTGGGAAGAGAATCGGATATCTCAGCTATAGTCCAAATTAAATGAATGAAACGCATGTAAACCCAGGCTTTCCTCATGTAACCTTATGAATGGACTCGTACTGAGACCAAACTAGCAGATGCATTTAAGAGCATGGGGTAAGAAACAGACACAATATTGTTCAAAAGTTCATCTATTTCTGTAATTCAACTTAAAATGTGAAACCAATGTATGCAACTGTTGAAGCCTTTTTGAACGTAAGCTAGCTGGAGCCAAATTCGGAATGATCCCCTACATGTAAACTGGGACACAGTGGTCTGACAAAAGTTTGGGGCAAAGATTAAGTGACGTTGCTTGTGTAGAGCAGTCCATATTTTGTGCCCAAGATTAAGGAATAAGACAGAGTGGAGAAGTGAGTCCGAAGTGTGAGCCAAGGTGAAGGCCCCCTCGTCTCTGTTGATGGGGGGGCTCCATGGGACGCATTTCTCTAGAGACCACAGCGCTGCGGGGGTAACTCTGACTGATCAGAGGGGGCGTGGTCAGTCTAAGGAGGCGTGGTCAGTCTGAGTCTTCACATATAATTATTTTTTCACTCCATACATAGTGATAAACGACTACTCTAGCCACAGCTGCCCTGAGGCACGCTGTCAGAAGCAAGGCAACCAGTGTTTGCCATTTGCCCCTCCCACCACCAACCATTCATACAAACACACCAGACTCAATCTAGGCACTGTGGTTGAAGTGGATTCTGACCAGTCTTTTACAACAGTTCTGACCAGTCTTTTGCGACGGTTCTGACCAGTCTTTTACGACGGTTCTGACCAGTCTTTTACGACGGTTCTGTCCAGTCCTGTACTATGATTCTGACCAGTCCTATGCGATGGTTCTGACCAGTCCTTTACGATGGTTCTGTCCAGTCCTATACTATGGTTCTGACCAGTCCTATGCGACGGTTCTGACCAGTGTTTTACGACGGTTCTGTCCAGTCCTATACGATGGTTCTGACCAGTCCTATACGATGGTTCTGACCAGTCTTTTACGACAGTTCTGTCCAGTCCTATACAACGGCTCTGACCAGTCTTATACGACGGTTCTGACCAGTCCTATGCGACGGTTCTGACCAGTCTTTTACGACGGTTCTGACCAGTCTTTTACGACGGTTCTGACCAGTCTTATACGACGGTTCTGTCCAGTCTTTTACGACGGTTCTGACCAGTCTTTTACGACGGTTCTGACCAGTCCTATACGACGGTTCTGACCAGTCTTTTACGACAGTTCTGTCCAGTCTTTTACAACGGTTCTGACCAGTCTTTTACGACGGTTCTGACCAGTCCTATACGACGGTTCTGACCAGTCCTATGCAACGGTTCTGACCAGTCTTTTACGACGGTTTTGACCAGTCTTTTGCGATGGTTCTGACCAGTCCTTTACGATGGTTCTGTCCAGTCCTATACGATGGTTCTGACCAGTCCTATACGACGGTTCTGACCAGTCTTTTACGACGGTTCTGACCAGTGCCACTCACAGACCAGGGGTGGACAGCTCCTGGTGCTGTCTCTGGACTCTGACTGATGAGCTTTTTGAAAGGCGAGCACACATTTATGCTAAGGAGCGAAACTGGAGCGACGCATCCTTCATTATCTGATGAGGGGAAGCTTATCTGAACGGCTTGTTTTTCTGCCTTCTTTTATCCACCTGGATCCAGTTGCACATCTTTACATAACAAAAGCACTACCTGGCTCGCCCTCCGCACTTCAGACTCATCCTGATGACACACAGCGCAAGCCCTCATTTAGAACGGACGGACGAGGCCTGATGGTGGAAACGGGCCAGTTTAACCCAATATGACAGTCAGGAAGCGGACGGGGCACGGAGGAACGCCGCAGAAACGAGAGGACCAAATATATGAACTGGACTCTGCAATAAAGGATTCTGTTGAGGTTTCATTTGTGCTGTTTGCATTTTTTTTTAGGATTGTTATGGCTAAGATATATCTATAATATCTGAAAACGTAAGATCGTTTATATTTCTAAACTCTAATCCAGTGCACTGTATAGCTTTGGTTTTCAACTTTTCTGTCCATATAACCTGATGTTTTGCCCTCAGAGATAATACTGTGAGGGGTAGGACAAAATATAGGGACCTTAACAAAGCCAGGGGTGTCCAAACATTCTATCTCAGCATATACGGCATACCGTGACACGACAGAGTAATGTATTTGACCAAAATCTCAACTTTTACTGAAGACGCAGACTGTACCATATGGACATATATACGACTGCACGTTTGGTAGCAGATTATTTCTACAACTTTCCACGAGTTTAGATTAAATGAAATAGTGTGGTTGTTTTTGTGAGAAATTTAGATTCAAAATGATGCATAACATTCCAGAGTAGGCCTGGGTTTGACGTGTTGGCACTTGAGCATCCAACTTTTTTGAGATGCAACATGTCTAAAACCTTTTTTTCCAAATTCAGTTCTTGTACTATCAACTTTTTTAAACAAATGTTGCTCTCTTTGATCTCTTTCACTGGTCTGTCTTTTTCTAGTCTCCCTCTCTCTTTTCTAGTCTCTTGTTTCTCTGGTCCCTCCGGTCTCTCTTTCTATTCTCTCTCTTTCTGGTCTCCCTGGTCTCTCTCTTTGGTCTCTCTTTCTATTCTCTCTCCTTCTGGTCTTTCTCTTTGGTCTCTTTAGTCTCTCTCTGCTCTCTCTCTCTGCTCTCTCTCTCTAGTCTCTTGCTCTGGTCTCTCCCTTTGGTGTCTTTCACTTGTCTCCATCTCTAATCTTTCTACTGTTCTATCTCTCTGGTCTCTCTCCCTCTCCAATTTGAACCTGTCCCCTGTGATACAATACAAGCCATGGCTCCCTATACCACCTGCTAACAATATGACATCCTCTAACTCGTGCCATATCGTGACCTATATATTCCCACCTGGTCCACCTCCTCTCCCCGTCCTCCACCCGCCTGACCACTTGACCACTGGAGCATTTACAGGTCCTCGTCCCCAAACTACACGCTAACGAATTCTCCATTAAAAGCATTAGTACCGCCTTTGTGTGGTTATTTATTTAAGGCCTGGTTGTAGCGTCGGCTCGGTTTCCACCTTTAGGAAATGGGTTACCGGATCCGGGTTTGTCCGCACACACACGCACACACACACACACACACTCGCCGCGTACACACACACACACCTTGCTCCTAAACTAACACCGCGTCACTTCTTCACTTATTCATTCCTGTTAAAACGCATGTAAGGGGATAGCTGTTAATTAATCTAGCTGTTGGGTAAATGCCGTCGGACCATCGCCACTATCCGTCAGTAACCCCATCCGCCGGGCCCCGGGCTCAATTAAGATAATGCTATGCAAACGAGCCGTATAGCGCGCCGGCCACATCACCGCGGGGCCGTTAATGGCATAATTGGGCCACTCCAAAGGACAATTAGAGCGCGGTCCCTAGCCGTGTGTGCGCAAGCCGTTTTCATGTGTGAGCGAGGAGGGGTCCCGGCTACGAGCTCGACCCCAGCGTCAAGACTGCGATAATTAAAGAACTGACTGCGGCATGCTAATTTAACAACTTTGGATGTGTTTAATTTGGGAAAAACAATATTTGCCCTGTCAGCAAGATTTTGTGAACCTAGCATTTGCTGAGAACGTCTGCATAGTCAATTGCAAAAGGACTTATCTGGTCTCTCTCGGGTATCTCTCTAGTTTTTCTTTCTGGTCTCTCTCTCTGGTTTCTCTCTCTCTCTGGTATCTCTCTGGCATCTTTCACTGGTCTTTTTGATCTTGACAGAATTTCCTTGGACATGTCATGGATTATATAGTCTTAATCTGAGGTGCTTAAAGATGCAGTCAGTGATTTGTTTCCAGACGCGTTGTTTTAAATATTGTTGTAAATCCATTGAAACTAACCCCTCGCTCCCAAAACACTTTGGTTCTATCTCTAGTTCATGTATCTTTTTGCCTCTTTCACAACTTTATACCAACTTTTTCAAAGCTCAAAGCAGACAATTTTGCATGAAATGTGTCCTTTAAAGTTTGGGTACTAAACTTGCCTGGTTTGATATATGATACAAGTCAGGAAAGTCTTAAAGGAGAGTCTTAAAGTAAAAGTGTGTTAATAAATCCAACCACATTCTGCGTTTTTTCAGCTTTTGGTGCTTTGGGCCGAGAGCTCATTGAGTTGAGTGAGGTAGGTCCTCTCTGTTACTTTTCTGACACAAAAAAGCTGATCTAAAAATGTGACAGAGACAAAAAAATACATTCATGCAAAAACTAGTAATCAAGAAAACAAACTAAAGTGTTTCGAGATTTACAGTAGTTAGTTGGATTTATTAGCATGCATAAAAGGTCAATCCTCCAGGGCTCCGGACCAAGCCGAGCACTAACATCTGTGGATGGCTTCCCGGCCTCTGTACCGCGGCGACCACTGCTCCTGACAGAGGCCCTCAAGTATATTTAATGATATCTCCATTTCTTCAGTGTGAGATCAATAAAGTCTATCTTATCTTATCTTAGTGGCATCAGGATGGGTCAAATGCAGAGGACAAAGTTAAAAGAGCCTAACCCTAATCTTTTACTAATCATTATCAGCCTCTTTCGATTCAATCTCACATTTCTGCTTTCTCCAATCCAAACACAATCCAGACCTGACTTTTGTTGTTGATTCTCGGCCTGTGGTCCTCGGCTCTTGCACCTCCGCCGCCTCACGCTCTGAAGCAGCTCCCGTAATCATTCCTCTGGCACTCTTTGGGGCCCATCATCCCGGCCCCCGCACTAAACCCGGCCCTTAGCCTTCTCAATCGCCTTCCTCCTCAGCGCATCCGTCCATCCGAGCGTTCAGCGGCGGCGTCCAGGGAATTTTAAGAAGTCAAGCCCCCCCTAAATCTCCTTGTTTCAACTTTAGAAAAATCAATAGGATAAATATCGTCTTGTCCCGGCCGCCCACCTCCACTTTACCGAAGCTACCGGAGCGCGGAATCTTGCCCTCACCTCGGGCTATGTTTAAAATAATCCTTCGCTTTTTTTCCCGCAAATTGTCAAGGATCTCAGGTGCTAGTTTTCTTTCTCGCTAACATATCCGACAAGGCCACTGGCTAAGTCGTCCCATCGATCCGTTTTGTATGTGATTAGACCAGAGAAGCGCGGTTTGGGTTATCCGGCGGATCGAACGGGGCGCGGCGCAGTTATGAATGCCACAACCAGCTGCCGCTATTGATTTCCGTATTCTCAATTATATAATAGCAACCTCTTTCTCCCGAAGCCGAAGCTAAAGGCCGTGGCGTAAAGCGCGTTTCGACTCATGCGTAATAGGATTTTTATCGACTGTGTTTTGCTCTCCCCCTTTCCCCACCCTTGAGAACTTTGTGTGTCCCGTAGCAGGAGATGAAGCGTCTATTCCAGGTCTATTTTTATGTTCCAGGTGATTGAGCTAAAGGCAAAAAAAGAGGAAAACTCAGGAGTGAGCGGCGGCGCGGGCCAAGCAGCCAGGCCGCCAGCGGACGCGTGGGGTGGCGTGCAGGATTAGTTCCCCTGTACACAGCTGACTCCTCTAATTGGGGCGCCATCACTTTCTACGCGCAGCAATTGGATCCATTGACAAGTTTGCGCGGAAATCCGACAGTGAGACCGGCATCCGCCCGCAAAGAATATCGATGCAAGACTTTTCGGTTTTGTCCCGGGCAGGTTACACACATACACACATACACACACACACATACATACAGTACACACACAAATGTATTGGCAATGGATTTTAAGTAAACTATTGTGCTTTTGATACATAAAAGTTGACGAATGAGCTGATTGGTCTGGATCTTATGGTACTCGTAGTTTAATTTGGTGTCTCTGAAGTGGACGAGCTCGGTAAGTAAAGCACAAAAGATTCAAGATTTTTTTGTAATTGTCAAAAAATCAACCAAATTACATTTAGAGCATCTCTGTGATAAGTGTATAAGTGCAGAAGTTAGCAGGATGTAGACAGCACAGAGCTTTGAGAGGTAGTATCACAGGTACAGGATGTCAACAGCACAGGGCTATGAGAGGTAGTATCACAGGTACAGGATGTAAAAAGCACAGGGCTATGAGAGGTAGTATCACAGGTACAGGATGTAAACAGCACAGAGGCAGAACAGAAACAGGATGTAAGTGAGTGTGTTCACTGCAACAATGCACGACCAGTTCACAGTTATGGCAGATATGTAAAAGTGGAGGATAATGGGGGTCCGGGGGGGGGGGCAGGGAGTGACCTGTACCTCCGGCCTGAGCAGACCATACTTCTGCACACTCTGAAAGGATCATAAATTACTGTAATTACATTCCCACTGCTCTTAGATTTGTGTTATTAAAGCTGGGGTACCTAACTTTAATACATACCACAAAAGGGACATTCTGTTTGGCTGCAGTTTTCACATGCACACATTTTGGGCCCCTGTCACAGCTTTACGTCAAGCTTTGTCGGAGAAAAAAGTGAAAAAGAGAATAGAGAGGACCGCCCTCACTTGGGCAATCAGTTCTCAAGGAGTCACAGGGATCTTTCGTTCAATTGTGCAAAAGATAAAATGTTTTCAAATAAGAGAAAGAATGTTGTGTTGAGGCTAGACACTTAACCCACATCAGAATGAATCTGGAGTGTGCGTGAATAGTTGGTGGTGGTCGGAGGGGCCGATGGCACATACTGGATGCCCCAGTGCTAGCCTGGTCGTACCACACCATAGTACAAATTACATTTCGTACTAAGGTCTGGAGGCGCTCCATTGAGCTCCGTTTACAGGTGGGAGGGGTTAACTCCTTTTGAAGATTGAAACGATTGGATCTGAGTTTATCGTCACGTATTTAATGGCCCGAGTGAGTCGTTAGGGTTTAGTCTAGCTTTAGCCATCTCCTTTGCCGCTAACGGAGCCCGTGGGGAGTAGTGCTACAATCTTTGCCAGCGATTACATTTGCTAAACATTCCTCTTGCTCCGGTTTCAATTTCTTGATAGAACCAGACTGGAATACTTTACAATCGGATTCTTCGCCACTGCCAAACTACAACCTGTCCGTTTGACGCAAACTCTTAACATCACCCACATCTAACTACAACACCCGCCTCCCGCGCTCGCTGATTGGTCGGATGGAATCCAACCGATGTAATCGCAAACACAGGGACCAGACCCAGACGTTACATGCAGTGAAATGATGATTGAGCAGAGTGTACGGATGGATGGCTACAATAGTAGTTCATGGCCACAGTGTATCGGGTAATTGCCATGTAAAGCCTGTTTGAGGGTTGCAGAAATTGCTTTTTGAAACAAATGCATAATATTAACATTTATATATGTTTACTATACTTTACTTTAAAAATGTCTTTAAGGAGCACCATGCAACTTTTTGTTTGCCCTCACATGAATTTTCAGAATAAAATTACATTCAGATTCTCATTCAAACTACGTGATTAATTATGTTATAAGGAAAAATACTTTTTAAACTTGAATCCACGCTAATATTGGGAACTTTTATCACACAAAGCATGACCCACTATCCTTCTGTTCAAACGCCTCAACATTTCCTCCGACTGCGACGTCATGGACAGAGCTGTTTTCTGCCTCCAATGATTTTATTTACTCCTTTTTCAAAAAATCTAGCATTCCTCCAATGAATTTACGCTCGATTTGCTTGGTTCGGCTCGTCCTCTCTGCTCTGGTCTTTATCAGTGTAAAACCATGGCAAGGCAGGTTTATTTGTATAGCACAATTCATACACAAAACAGAACAAGATATAAAAATTTATTTGCAATTTTTATTTTATTTTTATTATTATTATTATTATTTTTTTATTATTATTTTTATTTACTATTTTGTTATTATAATCATTTATTTATTTAGTTATCCATTTATTATTTTGAGTTTCTCTGCCCATCACAAGGGGAATGGGGATATGAGGACCAAAAAGGGGATAAAGAGTCAAGTGTGATGCATGCTAATCAGTGCAAAATATGAATACATTGTTAAATACATTGTCATACTTGAATAAAAAAAATCATCATAAAAAATAAGAATTTATTTGTGATTTGCAGTAAAACCACATTGGAAAAACTGTGCAAGACTTCCCCAGTGTGCACCAGACGGCACACACCAGCGCTTTTGCCAAAACAAGATAGAGAACATGAACACTGTACTGCATTGACATTTACAGCGACTTAAGACTTCAAAAATTAAAACTTATCTCAGTCTTGAATGGAAACAGTCAAAATGATGGCTCTGGGAGTTATGGCAGTTTCAGAATTCTGTGAGTCCATGTAGTTAATAGTCTTTTGAAAGTTAGGCACAGCAGCTTTTATCTAAAAAATACACCAACGTAATAGGCCGTGGATACACAGTGACAGAGGACTGCACCAGTCTGAGAGACGGTAATGATTTGAGTTTATCTCCGTAGATTGACAGTGGAACACGCTCCATCGCAGACGCCTCAGTGATTTACATCCGCACGCTGATGTGAAATACCCCCACGACACGCGACACTCACCGCGGGGTCCTACTCCCTCCGGCAGATACCAACCTCCGCCGTTAACTGGAGTATTTCATGGCCTATAGACCTGGTAAACCGAGCCATCACGCAGCGCCGGGAGGACAAACATGGGGCTGATTGAGGAGAGCTGTCTTTGCTGATTATCTGTGTGATCAGACACCTCGCACCGGGGACCAGGCACCAGGGCTGTGGGCGGCGAGGACGAGGTAACGAGAGAGGGGGAGAGATGATAATCTACCTATGCTCGGCCATTTTGGGAGATAATTGCAACTCAATCTTCTAAATTAAATGTACACATGTGGTGTTTCCATCAGGGGAGAGGTTAGGTAAGGAAAGAGGACAGGCCTACTTAGTGTATAGACACGCCAACGACTGTTACGCTTTTGCATAATTCAGTATATGGACCTTAAGAAGTCACGATGACCTAAAAATGGTTATATAATCTGACTTAAATGAGAAAGCTTTTCACAGTACTAGCCCTGTCCAGCCTGAGTCCTGGATCTACAGTCTGTACGATCATGGGAGCGGATCCTTCTTTCAGTGTGGGGCCTCCCTGAGGTTTCTCACTTTTTTCGGACTGTTTTTTGTTCCTTGCCAATACAGGAGGGTCCTGTCCTTAGACGGAGCATTTATTTATTGACATTAATAAACATGTATATGTATAGACAGTGGTCATCCCGGCCCCTATGGACCAATGGCTCCTGTGTGTTTGTCATTCTTGTGTTTTCTGGGTTCGAACTGTTAGATTGTCTGATTTGAGGAATCACCAACTTTATGAAGTCCTCCCAGACAATTGGAAATGTCAATGCATTTATTGGATTGCATGAACTATTTACAGTAAGTCTTAAAGCAAGAAAAATACAGATGTCTGGCACTAAAGGCTTGGATCCAAGGTTTTTTGTAACTGTGTCAATGACAATATGACATAAAATCATAACAATATATTGTACATTATAGACCTTTTTATGAGTGATTTTCATACAAATATGTAACATAGTGCTTCACAGTTCATACAAATAGAACCAACAACCCAAAACTCTAGCAGACAACAGTTCCAGTCCAGATCCACTAGGGTTTGGGTTAGGGTTACTTTGTATCAACAATTAATAATATGAGTTTTTTAAAAGAAGTTTGATAAACACTATTTGGTAAAAGCTGTATACTTATCGATAAACTTGAATCTCTATTAGCCTCATGACAAACTTGCACCAAGGCGAACTCCCACCACCTCTTTTCTAAACTCCTTCTGTATATACCTAATTGACAGGCACTTAACAAAATCTCATTATTGACTAGAAACATATACTATACATATTAGGCAGAACTAATGAGACAGACGTATAAATCTGGGGTTTGAGAATAGTTTTTGTGGCCGAGTCAGGGGCTGTCTGCTAAGTTAAGCTGGCCTTAGATCTGCGGTGGCGGTGCTGTGCCTGGCGGAGAAGGGTCGTGTGGGTGCCGCGGTGCAGTAATAAGGCCTGATCCCTGCTGACGGGGGCCTGTTTAAACAGCTCCACACTGAGGCGCTCAGTAATGGAGTCATTAACCTGCGCGCCCTCTTCCAGCCTCCCCAGCGTCCGCCCGCTCCTCGCCTCCGTCTCTTCCCTCACGCCGCAGAGATGGCGCTTTTTTTAAGCCGAGTTAAGCAATTTCTTTTTGTTTCACGTTAACATGCAGATCCGCTTATCCTGTGTGACTCCTGCAGAGATTCAGCCTTGCATCGCAGCAAAAAAATCAATGTTAAAGGATAAGCTGGATAATCACAGACAGCCTCGGAAACCCCTATACATTTGGTGATAATTGTGTTTCATATTGGCTTTCTTAAGGACACGCATGCAAGCACAAGATTCATAGTTGTGCAACTTCATGGGAGAACTTTTATCTGTTTAGGAGGCCTTGTGTAAAAGTGTATTATTTTGATGAGTTATATCTTTGTTAGTTGAGAGTCATCCTTCTATCACCACAGACTTACATGTCACATATGTATGCCCTCCCGATAGCCTACATCCACTTCACCCGACCAAAAACCACACCATTTTCTTTCATATTGAGAGACACAGACTGGTGTGTCAAAGCGACTCGGGATTGCAACCTTGTCTATTGCCATTTTTAATTCAAGCTTGTCTTTTGGTGTCCGTCTGTGTTTCTCGTTCTAGTCTGAATAAACATGTGTGAATGCTATGGCCAAATATTACGGTAAATTAGACAGAAGTAAAGCTCAATTCTTTTATAGCCTGCTGTTTACATGTGGGTCAGGAGAAGAAGGTGATAAAAGTCTGCATAAGACACAGCAGGGACAATACTGTGCATAATGACAGCGTAGCGAGCCGAGTAACATGCTAAGTAACAAAGTTTGGGCTGTTGCACGTGCTGCTCTTTCCTTTATAAAGTTTTCCTCGTCAAAATTACTTTTGTGAACGTTTATTTTGCTCCACGTGGACAATAAACTTATCACAGTCCATTATAACGTGATTTCCTCGGGTCCTGACTGCACTACACTGTGACTTTAAAGGACTTTTAGAGGTTTGTTTTGCCTCTTTCATTTTGTCACGCTCCTGTCCCTGTTGAGAAATGCTGTCACTGGTCCAAAAACACAGCCCGACATATTCCACTGTTGTCCCAGGTTGCAATTTCAACGGGTAAAAAAAAACAGGGGTCTGAAAGCAGAATGAAAAAGCCTTGTGTCTCTCAGCTGGCTCTCTCTGGTCAACATTTACTGAAATATTTATCTTCAAACTAATGACTGAATTAAAAGTCGGTATTGTTTCGTTAATATTACTTTCTTCAACATGTCGGTCTGAACATCTGGCAACCCTCTCCCCTTTCTCTCTCTTCTGCCTCCGAATCACTCTGCCGCTGTGGGAGCCTTATCAGCATGTATGAAATAAAAAGTCAACAGGCGGAATAAGTTATTGATCCGGTACACACACGATTACAATAAGCAAATGAAGCTGGATGGATCGTGTGTGTGTGTGTACGTGTATTTGTGTGTCTGTGTGGAAACCCACTCAGACACAACGGGAGAAAATCATGCAAACTCCACACAAGAATAAACACTACATACTGTATACCATAACTGCAGCTGTTTAGGCCCTGTGCACACAGAGTCAAATTCAGGTCTAAACACAAAAATACTTCAGTGTATCAGTCTTTCAAAGCTGACGTTTTGGGTTCTATAGAGCGGTGACTTGCCAGGGACCCGAGAGAGAGACTAAGGAGAGACCAGAGAGAGATCAGAAAGAGCAACCAGAGATAGACCGCTGAGAGTTCACCAAATTCACCTTTTGTCTGTTTACACATTTCTGCGCAGGTTAGCAAACTCTATAAATCCATCTGTGGAAGCCTGCCCTGGATCCTATTGCGCCACCAACAGGCCTGGCATAGTTTCACAGCGTTTTCAGGCATATTGACGTCATTCATGTGGACGCAAACATGCACTGAGCTGACTCTGTGTTAACTGAAAACGTTTCTCAAATTATTAGCTTGTTCACTCTTTGTGTAGCATTAGTCTTGTCTCTCCCGGACACTTCTATATTATTCCCAGACCAGGACCGGAGCCTCCAGCGTGACCAGCTGCTGCCCTCGGGGTGGTGCCCAGTGGGGACGTGTCAGACACTTCATCTGCATACAATGAACGATAACGATTGACTGCAATATTATGTAAAAATGCAAGTCTAACTATTGCCAATTTAAAACATACATTTAGATTCACAATAATTAATAATGCATCAGTTTTATACAACGCTTTTTTTGGACACTCAAAGACGGCTCATTTTTCTGTGATTATTCTTTTACCCCATACACAGTGATGCTGCCCTGGGACACACAGACAGAAATGTGGCAACCACTCTGTGCCATTGGCCCCTCCCACCACCACCAACCATTCACACACACACCACACTCATTCTAGGCAATGTGGGTGAAGTGTCTTGTGGCAACTGGTGCTCCCACATGTCTCCCATCACATTACTTACCAGGCCCTGCCCTGCTTAGCTACAGAGGTGTGATGGGATCTGGCTTTCACCTTAAGGTGGTGCTTAAATGGTTTGGTTCTGTCACCATTTGTCTCATGAATGCATTTTTGGCCTCAGTGATGTCTTTACATCAACTTTTTCAGTCAGAAGTGTGAAAATGAGAGGACCACCCTCACTCAGCCAATCAGCTCTCAGCCCAAAGCGTCAAATAGTGACTCACAGGGCTCTTCCCTTTTCTACTACAATGAAGACGGCATGTTGTGGTCTAGTTTGTCTTTCTTGTAGTATTTATGAAGGGTAAAAGTGAGGTGACCCATCTTTGACAAAGTTGTTTTACCATTTTGAGTTTTTGAAATATGTTATTGGTTTCATGTACTATTACTTCTGTTTGTATATACATATTACCTAGTGTAGTATACATCTCATCTGGCCTCGTGCCGTGTGCAAACCCAAACTAGCATAACTCATTCGTCGTGCATTAGTCTGAAAGTCGCGCACAAACTACTTCTTCCACCGTTCCAACGACAGAACGCACTGCTCATGTCAGAATCCTCTGCTCCCTTCACCATTTATGTTGATAATCAGACCTTTTGTTGCACATCCCACATTCATTACGCGCCTGTCTGCTCTTCATGTACGGAAACAAAGCCTCAATAACGGTGTGCGGCGCGGTCGGCGAGGTCACGGCGAACCCACTGACGGCGCCTAAACGCACCATCCCTCCCTCTATTGATCCTGCTCTCGCCGATACATATCACACGACGCGGGCTCTTTTTGTATCCGGGAAAGAAAACAACAATCGAGGCAATCAAACAAACGCACGTCCCGTCAAAAGCCGCGGCGAGGAAAAAATACAGGGTGTGTGTGTGTTTTATTGAAGTGCGCATCAACGCTCGGTGGATGTAATGCAAAAAAAAAAAAAAAGAAGAGAAATCACGACGAATGGCTTGTGTCATTAGCGGGATATGAGGCAAACACGGGGTGCGCTCGCGAGGCGGGACGGTGCGCGGCAGTCGTGTGGGGGAAGCCGAGATGAAGGCGGTGTTCGCGGTCTCTCGTCTGTCAGACACTTCAAACGCAAGGCGCGCGCTTCGGCGGAGGAAACAAACGCTGCTTCTGTGCCTGTCAAAGCCCCTCTGACACCCCCTTCATCAGGTGTGCGGCCTTTAATCCACGCGCCGATAAATAAATTAACGCGTGTGTGGATTAAAGAGGAGGGGGGTCGGGACGGCGCCTCCTGCTGGTGGGGTGGATATTGGAAGTGATTAGTGGAGAACAGGGAGGGAGGGGGGTGTCAATGGGAGGTCAGTCACTGTACAACAAAGAAGAGAGTGGTAAATGTTTACAGTGTTTTGTTTAAAGGGGCAGTGATGGTGTGATGTTTTAACTTTGAATTGTCCTCTAATGAAGTTTGAGCTTTTCTGAGCAAGAGAGAAAAACCAACGAGAGAGAGACCAGAGAGAAAGAGATGAGGGAGAGAGACCAGGGTGAGAGGCCAGATAGAGGGATCAGTTAGAGACCAGGGAGAGACCGGATAGAGAGGGACCAGAGAGAGAGACCAGGAAGAGATCAGAGAGGGACTAGAGAGAGACCAACAAGAAGGACCAGAGAGAGAGCCCAGAGGGAGATCAGAGAGAGCGAGCCCAGTCTACAGCTGAGTTTTTCTTAATGACAGTTCTCAAGCAGGTGATTCGTACAGAAGGCAGAACGAGGGCCTCGTTTGGGTTGTCAGGTTGTTAGGGTGAAATTTCAGTAATGGTCCTGGAAATTCAGGGAATCGGTTCCTGTAACAATGCTTCTTGTTCTGTCCCTATCAAATAAACACATAATAAATAAACAAGGAGTTCCTGGTAAAAGGAGAGGGTGCCGGGTTAACCTCAAGCCCCACCAGGAGCTGTTCAGGGCCCAACGGAGTACATACCATGGAGGAAGTTCCTGTAAATGGCCCTGTGGAGGAAGTTCCTGCAGTTTCCAGGGTCAGCCACCGATGGGGCTGGCCCTGGAAAATTACCCCAGAGTTCCTGCGGTGGAAACGGGGCCCTTGACTTCTATGTGTTTCATTTGTCCCGTAGAGACTCAAACAATTCTTTACCCGTATGGATAAAACAAGTGTAGCTGTCATGGTGTGGATATTTTAAACTTTGTGATCGAACTTTTTTGTTGTCTTATCCAATTTCAGTTTTACTTCCTGTCCAGTAGTATTAAATCCCAGTGCTTTTCCCCATTTGTCGTTTGTTCATTGTCTTTCTCTCGCTTGTTCTTGATATTTTGTGTTTATTTTTACCCGGTCTGTCGAAGGTGGGAGTCTACCGTCCAAACGCATTTGGTAATTGATCAGTACCAGCTTCTTTGTCTTATCAACAGAACCTTCCAAGCCTTAAACAGTAAGAAGACACGATTAACTGTTTACCTTTGATATTTTCTCCAGTGTTTGCTAGTAGGATATAAACTGTCATGGTTTAGGTTTATTTTCCTGTTTTATTTTGTAACTTGTTAGCCCTGTGTCTTCCTTTGCTCCACTTCCTGTTTCCTGATTCCCTGCCCCGCCCTCATGTGTCTCACCTGTGTCTCCTTAAACCCTTGTTCTATCATTGTCAATGCCATGTCTTTTTCATTTCTTGTCATCCCTGTTTTGTTACTTTGTGTTGTCTACCCTAGATTTTGGATTATTAAATGTAGTATTTTTTACAGTTCTGCATTTTGGGTTCTGTTCTTTTTGCCACATGACATAAACTGGGCAACCGCTTCAATCGTTGCCAAACAATATCCAAAAAATGTTGTATTGGCCTGTTTCTGACTGAAAAGTTCCCATACCAAACAAGGATAGTCATTTTACCAGTCTATATCATACACTTCATGATGAAACTTGCTGCTGTGAGAAGTCTCGATGTATACGAAACAAAACTTAAAGGAGCAGTGTGTAAAAATCTGGTCAAAAGTGGTTCTGCAACCTCTTCCACTCTCCCTGACTCAGGTTGCCAGATATGCAGACGAATCTTGCTGGGACCATGATAATAATAATAATAACGGAATAGAAAAGAGTTTTGTCAACAACAAAGCTATAACCAACACCTTTTCCACAAAGATCCTCGTTTCCTTTCGTGTTTTGTCATTAATGATTTGAGAATCGTAACGAGACCTTTTTTAGGAACACGACCACATGTTACTTTAGCACTGAGATTAGCTCGTTCTGGCAACTTGGATCAGAGACTTTCTGATTTGTAAAACAGTGGAGAGCGGGACATCAAAATTAAAACAATAACAAGATTCAGGCACTGTAAAAATAATTTGAAATACAAATATCTCGACTGAACTACTGTTATCAGTTAAAGAAATATTCAAATAAGCATGATGCCTTTTGACAGTTTAGAGCCATTTAATGACTTGACATGAAAATCTTACATATTGCTACTTTAATGTCAATCAACAATCACAGTTTTTCACACAAACTTTTCACAATTCCTGAAGTGAACTTTGCCTTAACTATTTTGGCATCAGCTCAGACTCAGCCACATATTTGGTCGTCTTCTCTTCGAGCCTCTGCACTGTTCTGAAAGATAACAAGTCCAGGTTTCAGGCTAGATTTCTGTGTCCACCTGCCGTAAAAGCAGAGCGAGCCTGACAGTGATGGGCCCTGACAAACACCACACACTTGTTCTCGGGACTTTTGTGAGTTTGACACCGGAGCAACATCTGCAGGCGACAGACGGGAGAACAGAGGCGCCGAATTAGAGCTGACGCGCTCTCATCACACACGCCTCGGACATGTCTGTTCCAATATGGTCGCCGCGCTTAGATACACAGCCCGCAATAACAGCTCGGAGCGCTCTCAATAACACTCTGACGACTCCCGGCCCTCAGAACCCTACGCAGAGACGCTGTACCTGTCGAGCCGCCTTTCCATTGCCTCTTTTCATTTTATTTTAACAGCGGCAGCGGCGGCACAGACGTAGATCAGCTGCCGAAAAACTCCAGCGCTCAAGTCAGAACACAGGTGTTGTTCTATTGTTGTTTTGTTTGGTGTTTTGAAGCGCGGTCTGGCAGCGGCAGGCGCATCCTTTGCAGAATACAAAAGACGCCTTAGAGGCAACATAAGTGAAGTTTTATGCTGATGACTGGCTGTTTGACAAACATCGGGGGTGAAACGGCAAGCTCGCTCAAAGATACGGCGCTCAAATGAAATGTAGAAAATAACCCGGGTAATATGTAAAAGAAAAAAAGACAAGAGGAATTGAAGGGTGTGAGAGGACACAGAAAACTCATTTATATCCTATAAGAGAGCGTGCAGCGCCCAGGGGGGGCTGTAAGTTGTGAAAAATTAAAGGAGACGGATTCAAACTGGCCAATTTCCACATCAAACAAACCCCAGGCTGCTGCTCCAGGAGAAGAGCTTCTCTGCTGTGTGAGAGAACAGAGCACACTCCCACCTCCTCTGCAGCCTACAACACTTGATTTTTTATATTTGGCTCTTTTTCACTGGTACTCTCCATTTCCTCAATAACCCGGCGCTGTAATTCCCCTAAGCACTGCACTGGTTACACTAGCCACTGTCTCTCCCCCGCCTAATTATACCCTTGTGAGTCTATTAATCAACTTGTGAATTATTTAGAAGGGCTAGCTCCTCTGCCTGTAACTGGCTTTGACACTGTGAAGATGGGAGCGGGCGGATGGGGAAGGGGGGGGTGGTGTTAGCGCAGATACAGGGAAAGGAAAGGTGGGCGGCGGGAAAAGACAGGCATAAAAGGCAGAGAACGCCAAAGAAAGAGTTGAATTGAACCCGGGGTCTGGCTGCCTCCGTCCCGCGGGAGTTTCAGGGAACTGCCAGAGCGCGAGCTAAGGCGCTAACGCTAGCACCCGACACGCGCGGCGCAGAGAGAGGAGCCATCAACATGCGGCGTGTTTGTTTTCGACCCTTGTTTTTGTTGTGTTTCCTCTGTCTTCCCACCCTCTATTTCCATGCATAACTTTTCATGATAAACAGGAAATTCATGAATATATGGAGCGGAGCGGGACGGGGCGGGGGAGGTGGGGGGGGGGCTGTGGGGGGGACGGATTTGCAACTCCAGACTCCGGAATGTGGGGAGCGATTGTGCAAATTCACAATGACGTGAGGTTCTTGCTGTCGGGGATGACGTGGGATGCTAATCAAGGTGCTAATCCCAATTGACTTAAATTTGGCAAAACATTTAATTCTTCTTTTTAAAGCATTTCCTCACATCCCATTCTTTCACTGGAATGCATTTTGAACATAGACTGTATATTGATTTACTTTTTCCATTATTTTTACTTTTATTGTATCAGTTTATTTGGATAGGGAGAATACACTGAATCCACATTACTGTAAATGTGCCCTGGCAAGGTGTAATGCCGATGCTAACCAACCTAGCTCAATGAAGCCCAATAGTGAAGTACTCAGGGATAAAGTGTATCTCTAACTCGCTCTGGCTCCTATTGACTCACACTGAACTTTTTCACAAATAATCCATTTAACTCGTCCCCTGCTCCAAATCACTTGGTTCTATCCCTAGATTACACATACATTAGCCTGGCCTTAGCCATCCGTTCACTCCGCTCAATCATCATTTCCTGCATGTAACGTCTGGGTCTGGTCCCTGTGAGGCTGAGGCCACCGTGCCGGAGGCGGGTGTTGTAGTTAGTTGTGGGTGACATAAAGAGTTTGCGTCGAACGGACAGGTTGTAGTTTGGCAATGGCGAAAAATGCGTTTGAAAAGTATTCTGGTCTGGTTCTATAAAGAAATTGAAGCCGGAGCAAGAGGAATATTTAGCATATGTAATTACCAGCAAAGATTGTGGCTCTACTCCCCACGGGCTCCATTAGCGGAAAAAAAGATGGCTAGGCTAAATGCTAAATGCTAACGACTCACACGGGCCCTACATACGTGTCGGTAAACTCAGACCGCTTCAATCTGCAAAAGGAGTTAACCCCTCCCACCTGTTCACGGAGCTCAATGGAGCACCTCCAGACCTTAGTACGAGATGTAATTTGTACTATGGTGTGGTACAACCAGGCTACACATGAATGTAATTTGTTTTTTTTTCTCATTTTTAAATAATTTCTTTCCGACAGAAAAGTGAAAACGAGAGGACCGCCCTCACTCAGCCAATCAGCTCTCAGCCAGTGTGCCTCACGGTTAGCTACTGTTTTAATCCAAGAAAATCATTGTCTTTTTTACACAGTGTTTATAAACTTCTCTTGCCTCCAACCTCTACTTGACAGCACTTCCCTCAAGTCGGGGCGCGTGCAGAATCACCGCGGCCTTGTCCCGACGATTCCCACCGACGCAAATAAAAGAGGAAAAACTCTCCGTGATTATTATCTCCGCTCTTCCCTCGGACTCCTGGCGGACGGCTCTTGTTCCTGAATCGCAATGAACCCGCGCTGACGGCACCGAGTTATTTCTAAAGGCGGCGGGCGAACCACTTTAGGGCCGCTGCACCTGCGCGCCGCCCGGAGGAGCCCGTGTTCTTACCGTGTTATTATTACAATGCACAGCAGCAGAAGAGGGAGGAGGGCCGTATTCCCAGAAGAGCCAGGCCGTTCCAACAGACTGACACACGCGGAGAGACGCCCAGAGTGCCTTGCTCGGTGCTGGACGACCTCGCCGGTTATTGCTACCCTTTTGACCCGTATTATTCATAAACCCATTCATATTCATAATGTATAGGCCTCGTGCTGATATTGGAGCGGTGGCCTTGTCGGGAACTGTCTGGTTACAACTGGAAGTAAAGTAGCGTTTTTGAAAGCGAAACTAAACTAAAGGTTAATACTAGTTTTCAGGCGCTTACGTCACGAGACAACGATGGAATTGAGATTAGATTAGATTCAACTTTATTGTCATTACAAAGTCAAAACAATGCAACAAAATGCGGTTTAGCGTCTAAGACAACGATGGAATTACAATGAAAACGGATGATTAGAAGGAAAAAAGTACTTGAGTATTTAGTTAGAAATTAGAATTATCTGATTGTGGAACTTGGGACACTATACTGAAGGGTGCCAGATGATGGAGCAATATTATCTTATTTTTCAGATTATAAATCAGTCGCACCAGCCAAAAATGCATAATAAATAAGGAAAAAAACATATATAAGTTATACTAGAGTATAATTAGCATTTTTGGGGTATTTGATCAAATCCAACACCAAGAATAGACATTTCATCTTAAATGACATGTATAGAAATGTAGATGAGAACAAAAGATTTAAAATAATTGACATTTTGTGGGTTTTGAAGACCAAAACACATTTGCTAATACAAATGGAACACTGAAAGATCAAAAACGTTGCCAGTGGGTGGTCCAATGACTCATGTATCGCTCTTCTCAATTGCTTAATCGCTCAACTTAATAGCCCGGGCTATTATTTGATATTTTACGGTAAATAAAATATAAAATGTATTAATTTCTCCAGAGTATGAGTCGCTTCCCCGGTCAAACTATGACAAAAAAAGTGATTTATAACCCAAAAAATGCTGTGGTGTAAAATGTTTCACTGTATTTCAGGGCAAGGCGAGTGTTTTTATATAGCACTGTTTATACAAAAGGCAACTCCAGATAGAAACAATCATACAAGACATAAATAATCACAGTATGTTAAAACTTCATTGTCAGAGTGGAAGCCTGTCTCACATTTTCAGGAAGATTTTGGCTGCATGAATCTGAAATGCTGCCTCCCCATGTTTAAGTAGGAAGCCAGTTTTTATTTCCTTGTTTTTGATGCTTTTTTCTAATCTTGACATAATCCTGCGTGGGATGTTTATTAATTAATTGACTGCCAGCCGGTTTTGATGATTTCAATGATTCTCAAGATCCACAGAAAATTATTTCCTAAGACTGTGAAATATGAAACCAGTTTCGATTCGACTGCATTGTATACTTTGATCAGCAAAAATAAGTTTGTTTTTAGCTATTTTTATTGCCCAGTCGAATAGAGGGTCTCAGACAAATACGTCAATGGCAGTCAATAAAGTCATTTAGTTAAGTTAATTACGGAACTTTATTGGACGCCACTTTCAGTAGGTTAGGGTTTAGAATTCTAACCCGGTTCTTCCCGGAGACCGACCGGTGCAACTGTTGCTGCCCTGACCTACAATCCTTTTGTTAGTTTATAATTTCACCATCCAGAACTGGGTCAAAACTCCTCCACTGAACTCAGAAACTGTTATTTGACAAACTGAAATATGAGTGTAGACCTTTCTTTAGTCGAGTTAATCATGGGTCCCCTCGAGGCCGAGAGGAAGAGAGTCTAAAATCCTACAGAGTACATCCTGGTTTAATGAAGGTCAATAAAGAGAGACCAAAATATTTAAAGGAGATGGATGTAGAGTGAAAAAATAATTATTTTCTCTCTTTTAACCATGTTACGACATTGTTCCCTTGCAGAAAACAGAACTGGAGTTGTTTTTGTTTTCATCCACGCTAATGTCAGGAGCATAAACATGTAGCTCCGCCCCCTTCTGTCTAAAAGCTCCCGCCTCAGTCCAGAGCAATTTTCTGTCTTTAAAAGAAAACAAAAGTATTGCCCCTAAATTAGTTTTGGCAATTTCTCAAATCTTTACGATCACATATCTGTGTTTGTAGCCGGTAATTTCCAAATGTAAAATACCATAAAACGTATTGAACTCCTGCCTCTGGTGGCAGCATTGGGAGTTACAGGTGGAAAGTATTGTTTAGCTTTCATCATTCTTTCTCCATATATTATATTCAGATGCAACCAGCTGAAAAAGCGTCATCCAAGGAGCCGTCTGCACCAGGAGCAGAGAGCCGCCCGTAGCCACAGGGGACGACACAGGACCCAGAGGAGACATGAAACCGAGGCCCCAGGCCCCCACCAGGCCCAAGAGTCCGACCCCCGCAGCCACACCGACCACTGCTCCCGGTGCAGAGGGCTCCTCCAGAGGAAACACTGGGTACACTAAAAACAATACAATAAGTAAAACACTAAAATGTGAGACTAAAAGGAACACACAATACATGAATAATAGCAATAGCAATATAATAAATAATAAATAATAAAAGATAAATAGAATGGAATAATAAAAACTAATCAAAAGCTAATCTAAAAAAGTGTGTCTTGAGCCTACTTTTAAAAATATGAACGTATGACCCAAGTCAGACTCTGAAGACCACAGGGACTGATCTCCTGCCAGTGCCCAGAGTCAGGACTAAACATGGGGAGGCAGCAAATCAGATTTATGCTGCTAAAATCTGGCACAGTCTTCCTGAAAATATGAGACAGGCTTCTTCTCTGACAATGTTCAGCTGTGCACACACCTGAGGGAGGTCCGTACAGTGATTATTTATAATTGTATGATGATTTTAATGTTTCTTGTTTTGTTAATCACTTTGAGTTGCCTTGTGTATGAACTGTGCTACACACAAAATAAACGCGCCTTGCCTTTTTCATGTCATTAAATACGGCTGCTGTTGTCGTATTGTATTCATAAATTCACAATTCAGGTCTACGCGCTGATATAATAACTGTAACACTCTCACTTACCATGATTTAACTTGCTTCTGTGAAAGTCTTCATCCAGAGCAGTTGTGACAGGTGCGTGTGTAGCTGCAGGGCTCTCCACAAGTTCTCGCACATTTACATGTTTCCATTCATAAAACGCACAACTCTGGATAAGTGTCAAATGCGAATAATTTGCAAAAACGTAAACATATTTAAAATACCAGCACAGTCTCGCTACAAGCCGTGAGAAAATAATAACACGAAACATACTGCGATGATTGGAATGTCGGCAAATCAAAACAAGCAATTATTAACACGGCTTTTATTTTGAGAAGTTACCACAACACCAGTCTGTATGCGAAAGAACAGCACACTCAGGACTTTTAAATGCAAAAACGTTAAAAAACATGGTAATTGGGCCATCAAGCTTGTTACCATTCATGATTTGTAATGTGCTATTGTGTTTTTATTTTATTTTATTGTGTTGCCTACTGTCTATGGCTTTTTTCCAAGGGTGCTGGTTCTGGTCCTGGACTTGGTTTTCCACCAGCATAGAGAAAGTGCTGGTTACCATAGCAACACACCGTTTACTGTCAGTATAGCTAGGGTTCGGTCTTCAGCAAACTGTTTTTGCTGAGTTTCAAGTTATATTCACCAGTGACCTGTAACTGGGTCAGTTTATCATTATTCTATTTGAATTGGAGTCCTAGGGTTAACTTTTAAAAATGACAATAGAAACTACAGACAAAAGAGCCACTTGGTTCCTATAAATACTGCCTTTACGAGCTGACTACCTATGCACCCACAAACTTATTAACTAAATATTCATTTTTGATGAATTCATGTTCAAATAAAACAGTGTAATCCTGCATTCTCAACTTGAGTGGTCTAAAAATGTCAGTTTTCACCCACCTCCTGTCTCCGCCCACATTATTTAGTTGTGGCTTTAGTGTGAGTTCATGCATTGTTCGAAAGGAAAATGTACACAATCCACTTCTTTCACTGAGATGACAGGTTTGAACAGAAAGTCTTTGAGGAAGTATCAAGCGCTATAAAAACAGGTGGTAGAGCAATCTATCCTAAAGAGTTCAAATATCTCAGGACTTGAGGGAAGCAAGTTTTTTTGTATAGCACAATTCATACTGGGAAACTCAACAAAACCCGAGACAAAATTGGTCTCACTGATGTGAGGTGCCTGTTAAAGTGCAAGTCCATTATTACACCCAGATTCCTCACTTGATCTGAAGATTGACAGCCGGACTGTTGTGGTGAAGAGGGAGCAGCATCTGCAGTCAAAGCTCTAGTTTTGTTACTCTGTGCCCTCACCTATGGTTATGTCATATGAGGAATGACCCAAAGAACAAGACAGAAAATGAGTTTCATCCACAAACTGGCTGGTATAGAGGGAGGAGCTCTGTCACACAGGAGGAGCTCGGAGTAGAGCCGCTGCTTGTCCATGTGGATAGGAGCCAGTTGAGGTGGCACAGGATACAGACACCTCACTGGGGAAGTATCTCAGTCCTGTCCCATCGGGAGGTAGGCCCCAGGGAAGACTGGACACACTGGAAGGATTGGGTCTCTCAACTGGCCTGGGAACAGCCCGGGAATAGCCTAGGAACAGCCTGGTAACAGCCCGGGAACAGCCTGGTAACAGCCCGGGAACAGCCTGGTAACAGCCCGGTAACAGCCTGGGAACAGCCCGGTAACAGCCCGGTAACAGCCCGGTAACAGCCCGGTAACAGCCCGGTAACAGCCTGGGAACAGCCCGGGAACAGCCCGGGAACAGCCCGGGAACAGCCCGGGAACAGCCTGGGAACAGCCCGGTAACAGCCTGGGAGTCCTCCGGATGAGCTGGAGGAAGTGTATGTGGAGAGGGAAGTCTGCTCGAACTAATTTCTTTCACAGCAAAACCAGTTGACCGCAACCTCCCATGAGAGAAAGAAAAGTCAAGGCATAGACAGAAAACTTTTTACAAATAAACAACTTATACTGCTATAGCTTTCCAGCGCTTCTCCGACTCTTTGTATTCTCTCCTAAATTTGTCTGAATAAACACACAACTTACCCAGCTTCATTTATTAACCATCGGGCAAGTCCTTTCCCTCTCCACACCCATATATGTGCTTATTTCTTTATGTATGCACCAGACTTCTTTGTGTGTGTGTGTGTGTGTGTGTGCGTGTCGGACTATGGCTAGTTCGTCTCATTATCCCGAGCCTTGTTTGAGCTGCGTCCACACCTCGAGCCTCTGTGGGATGTTTATTAAATTAATAAAAAGTTGCTCAAGGCGAGGCAGCAGCGGCTAATGCCCGGAGCGGCTGGGTGATTGGCACGCCAGTCCGGCTCCTGCGCGTGTGTGTCTCCGGGGCCCCGCGCGATTGCTTTAACTAACTGGCCGTGACTGAGGAGAGCCGGTTGACATGAGCCCCCCCCCCCCCCCCCCCCCCCCCCCCCCCCTCCCTCACCACCACCCATCCAACCCGGAGTTGTCCGAGATCCATTAGCTTTGAATCGGGAAAGAGGCTGTCAAAGCCGTCAGCCGCGCACAAGTCTGCCTGTTGATTTAATCTTGTAAGACAAATGTGATAATTAGGGAGCCAAATCATGGAAATACAAGTCTACAAACTGATATATCTATTTGCATTTCAGAATTAATCAGCAGGCAAGGCTGTAGCCAGAGGAGAGGGAAGAACATGGAATTTGAAAGGAAAACATATATTGAAAATTAGACTGATTTGGAGTCACTGCCAGAGTTAGCGGTTACAATTTCTGCCTCAAATGAAGAATGTTGCACCACTTCTGTCCTGATGGAGGGTCCACAAATCTGTCATGGGTTTCCAAGATCAGGCAAGTCCAAACTAGGGTCCACATCCCAATTGCGGCCCTCTGTGTCCTGCTCTGGGGCCCTCTCTCTGTCTTGCTAACCCAAAGTAGTCTATGTGATCATGGTTTCATCCAGCCAACTTGCGTTTTGGAGAGACAGACACTTTGTTCCGAAGCTCAGAGCCTCTGGAATCTAGTATTTGACTTTGTTTGACTATATTTATTTTTGATTGTATCTATCTATGTATATATGTATCTATTGTAGCTATGAAGTAAATATTTGTCTTTCGGCCGAGTTCAGCTCTGTTAAATGTGAACCAATATACCTCATTTTGAAGTTCCTATCAGCCTGATCCAGTCCATCTGCGTTTCCTAGACAATCTTGGCTAACTAAAATGGCTCTCAAACTACAGGTTTGGGCTTAGTGGGCGCTTCGAAAGTCTATCATATGCATCAGGAAGTATGCGCCAATCGTATCAATTCTATCCAATCACGTGACAGGAATAGCACAAGAAGGAAAGAAGCGGAAAAGTTGTTGCTTTGTTTCGGTTTTTGCAGTTTAAACATGATGGAAGATAGTTTTGCATCTGCTGCCGTCTTATTGGATCCGTAAAAACTCTCCACAAGCTTCTGATGGTGTCCGATACTGCGTCTTCTTCTCAACTGTGATTGGTCCCTAAATTCATGCAAACATTTCAACCAGAGTTTCCAGGCTGTTGTGCAGTGGCATTGGTTAAAAAGCGGTCATCATGACTCTGTGATCCAACTGAGGGAGGCTTAAAGTGTACAGTAAGTTTGTTGTTATGGAATATTTTACCTGAAGTTTGATTTCTTTCTTGATTTCTTTTGATTTAGAAAGCAGTCACCAGTAAATGTACAAAAATTAAACTTGGGTAACAGTATCTTTCTACCAAGTTTATAGGATCATAAAAGTCAACAATACTATATGAATCTCCTTTAATGTACATATCTTTTAAAAACACTGGGGAATGCCATTTCTCTGGGCTTAATTCTTCTTCTGCCTTATCTACATCTGCGAGTTACCAGCAGATGTTATCTTGAAGGACTTTCCGCAGCTAAACAGAATTCAAAGGGCTCCAATACTAGAATCCCACTATTAATATCTACAATTAATCACATAAACAAACATAAAAGGGAAAACATATATTTGCACATTTTAATGGCTGTGTCCACAAAGAGAGCGGGGAAAGTGGGTCAGTCTCCTGCTGAATAATGCCTTCTGTTAGTTGTTTGGGTGAGGCTGAAGTAGAATATAGTGGAGGATAAGACAAAATTTAACTTCTTCCTAATCGCGCTCAGGAAAAAACAAATCCGGCAAAAGAAACGCAAGTTCACAAGAAGTTTTAGGCGTTATCCAGCTCATATGGGCTCTCATAAACCAAGGCCCAAAGCACAACCTGGCATTGGAAGGATTAAGTAGCTCTGGCCTAATGCGGTGGTGAGATAGGCTGACCCAGGGCAGCTGTGGCAGAAAGAGAAAGAATAATTTTGATTCATAAAATACATTTGATCCAGGAATGCAAGTCAAAGTGTTTCTCTGATTTTCAGCTTCACTTGAGAGAAGAAAGAGGGTGCTCCACCATTGATAGCTATAGTTAAAAGATTTTAAAGTCCGACTCTGAATTGGAAGTCAAGGGAGATCCTTTAAATTTGGAGTAAAAAAAAAATAGTCTAAACTCTAAACTAAATGCATGTACGAGTCGATGCTTTTCAATAGCAATGAGAAAAGGGCTTTGTCTCTGCAGGGTGTAATTCTGTGCTCCTCAGAGTCCGAGTTGGTAAGAGATAATATAGACTTTATTGATCTCACATTGAAGTTAACGCTGGAGAAATTTACAAAATAATGTTGTGCCATAACTTTTTGTATTTGTCTGTTATAAATTGGACTGTGAGTCTAGGATAAACTTACGCTCAATTGACAAATCTTGAGTTACAGAACAGATACACTGACTTTTTATCCAATGGATTTTTCTATGGCTCTACTCTAGCTGGTTGCGTTTCCATTATGTTTTGAAGCAGCAGACAGACGACAGCGACAGCAACAGACAATCTCCCCTCTGCAAGTGTCACTGCCAGGGTCAATGCGCCAATCAAATAAATATTTTTCATGCATTCATTTTTCTGTCTTGGTCTCTTCAGATTGAAATAGTGTTTGGTGAAATTCCTTGTTACCATGGCTTCCAGCAACACTGGCCAATCCCTGTTAGTGAGAACACTTTAGCAGCTCGCCTGGATAGAACCACAGCCATGAGGGACCAAGGAAGGACCTGGCGGTTAAACTTAGTAGGGCCGAGTAGGGCCGAGTAGGGCTGGTGAAAACAGGGCTATAAGGTTTTATGTCACATCCCGTTACTTTGATTCAACCCTCCAAACTTCATCCACTCAAATCACAATACACTGCAGTTTTTTTTGTACAATATCCGCTTCATTCCCAGTGATGAAATAAATAATCATGGCGAGATGAGGCCCAGCGCAAAATGATCCTAATCACAACAACTTCACAACGCCTTTATTTCGGCTGCTGCCATTATGTTCCAATTAGCCACCAAAGCAAGTCGGGAGAGAGAGCGTTCTTCAAGGGGATCTGATCTGCCTTTCAGGGAGGAAAAAAGAAAAAGAAAATAAACAGAAAACAAAGAGAAAAAATTAAAATATATTATCATCTTTTACAAATCCTTTCAAAAATAAATAAGACAAACACAAACAAAAGCGCGCACAAAGGGGCTCCTCCGTCTTGGCGCGGGGCTGGATGTGCGGGCGTCTCCAAGGACCACAGCCCCGGAGCATTTGCATATAAACTGGGATTGTCATCGGTGCGCGTCAGAAGCAACCGAGGGGATTTTCATGTGCAAATTTCAGCCAACTCCGTGCTTTATTATTATTTCATCAGATCCAAAGAGAGAAGGAAGCCCCGAAAACCCCACAGTGTCCCCCTCCCCTCCCCTCTGCTGCTGCTGCTTCAAGAGTCCGTCCACCCCCCCCCCCCCCCCCCCCATCCCCTCGGAGGACCGGCGTGCTGAGTGGATGTTTACACTGTGGGACGCGGCGTAGCGCGTTAGCAAAGGAGGCCTCGGGAGAACGCCAGAGCCTGCGTCGCGCTTTATGGAAATGCAGAGAATAGAGAATGATGTGGATTATAAAACCGCGAGCTTTCATGTGCGCCAGATTCTGGAGGGTTTGTTGACATCGATTTTTGTGATATCGGACAAGGGTTTTCAACGTTTAGAGCAAGGGGTGCTAGGGTCCTGGAACGGGCGTGTGGCAGCAGGTTTTCATTCCAACCAATCAGGAGCGCAGCAGACTCCGCCCCATTCGCTCAGGTCTCCGGGTTAAGACTTGACTCACTTAAGGAAATAGGTGGAGTCTGGTGTTCTCCTGCTTGGTTGGAATGAAAACCTGCAGCACTCCGCCCTTTGAGGACCGGTCTGACATCCCTGGGGTTGAGTGCATGAATGTGTTGTTACAAGTTTGAAAAAGTGCGTACATTTCAGTTTGGTGAGTTTTCATTATTGTTGTGTGGCTATACCTGCATGCGAAAACCAGATCCCGTCAGACCTCTTGAGCTAAGTAGGGCAGAGCCTGGTTAGTACTACGATGGGAGACCTCTGGGAACACCACGTGCAACTGTGGGGCATGTGTAAAGTGCCAAACTGTACTGTGTCCCCTTGCAAGACACTTCACCCACAGTGTTTAGAATGAGTTTGGTGTGTGTGTGAATGGTTGGTGGTGGTCAGAGGGGCCGATGACATATACTGGCTACCTCGCTTCTGTCAATATGCCTCAGGGCAGCTGTGGCTACAGTAGTAGTGTATCACCATTGTGTTTGGAGAGGAAAGAATAATGACATGTTTGACATATGAGTGTCCAAAAAAGCGTTATTCTTATGTACATGACATGTCCTGGTGGGTGTTTGGTCGTCTGACTGTCCTCCAACAAAAAAGAAAGAGAAGGCTTAAGCGGAAAAACCATTCAGACAAAAGAACAAGCAGAGTTCAATCCATCAATCTTATTATTTGATGGATTGCAGGAGGCCAGTCCCTGTGGCAGTCCTCACAGTCAGAGTTGGTGGATCAACTCAAAAACACAACAAAACAATAAAAATGAATAATACTTTTTATTTACCATGATGTATAACTTATGAGATCCAGATCATTGGGGAAAAGTTAAAGATACCCTTCTTTATCTGAACTCATAATCTTAAAATTAGCCATTTAAGTTTTGATATTTTCACAATATCCTGTTCAGATTGTTCAGTTGCTGCTTTGTCCCAGCGTACAGTGTGTACAGTGTGTTTGTTCAGTGGGACCGGCCCCCAGGAGCCCCGCCGCTCCTGACGCTGGTGCTTTAGTATTAATTGCTTGTAAACTGCGAGGCTTGAGGCGTCACACTATAACTGTAAAGAAGATTACAGCCAATTAGCTGGTCCTCAGAAAAGGCCTCTGCACCAGGGGAATACGACTGGTCCTTAATGTGGCACAGCTGTGGGCCACAAAGAACACACAACAACACTATTAAACACACACGCGCACACACGCACACACACACACAAACAGAAAGGATTATAGAAGGACTGACCAGCAGGGGGCCCCAGAGAGAGAAGCCACAGGAGGACCAGAAAAAGCATCACAGCCAAACAGAGTAGAACAGAGAGAAAATGTATATATACTGTATATATATATAGAAAATATACTAAAGTGAATGATAAACAGTGGAGTTTGAGGACATTTAAAGCTGGGGTACCTAACTTTTAACAGAAACTGTTTATGTTGCTGTATATAATGTGTGCTGGATTTAGGAATTTATTTGGCCGTTCTACTACTTTGGTGCATAAAGGGTTAAAGATTATGCTAAAAGAAAAGCCCAGGTCCAGTCTCTGTTCCGTCCGCTCCTCATGAGAACTTTTTGAGTTATGGTGGTCTCAGCAAGAAGGCCCTGGGTTCGAATCCCGGTCAGAACAGGTTCTTTCTGAGTGGAGTTTGCATGTTCTCCCTGTGTCTGCATGGGTTTTCTCCGGGTGCTCCGGTTTCCCCTACCACTAAAAACATGCACAATAGGTTTGAATGTAACAAGTGAGTGAATGGATGGTGTTGGTTTGAGGCTTCGATGCTCCAGTGTGTTTGGCGTCTCGCTTCATTGGGTGTGTCATGTGCATGTATGTGTGTCATGTGCATGTATGTGTATGTGTGTGTGTTTCTGTTTATGTGTGTGTTACTATGTTTGTGTGTGTGTGTGTGTGTGTGTGTGTGTGTGTGTGTGAATGTTTAAAATCAATCAATCAAATTTATTTATAGAGCACAGTTCATACAGTGTAACCCAAAGTGCTTCACAACCAAATAAAAGACAGACAATAAAACATATAAACAGTATTTACATATAAAATATAATAATAATATAATAATATATTGTATGAAAAAAGGCAAAAGTTAAGAACATAAAAATGAATGCATCAAATTGGTCATCTGAAATCCTGAATAGCACAGTTTTCAGCCTGGACTTCAACATTGCCAGGAACGAGGCCTGTCTCACAAGCTGTCTAGTCCTGACCCTGGGCACCAGCAGGAGGCCAGTCCCTACTCCTCAGGGTCCGAGTCGGTTCATATGGCGCTAACATGTCTCAGATATACTGTGGTGCGAGCATAGACTGTATATATTAACGGACAGAGTCACGCCTATCTCCGCCATTCTAACTAATGGGCCAAAAAACGGTGCTCTACTGGAGCCAACTTTTGGTTCATCCTGTAAAGACGTTTTTGAGAGGTCTGCCAATGCTATATGTTAGCATTGGCTAATTCTACTTCTGGGTCCACTCCCATCGGCCCGGGGTGGTATTGCAAGCATGTCAGCGCACGTCATTTTGGCCCCTTTTTAGCTGGGACCCGCCCCCACTGGGTGCGAGGCCATGGAGAGACTTATACACTGTGTGTCTGTGTGTGTTTAATATTATATGTAGATGGGTCTGTTGGGTACGTGGATTGACAGGTTATGGGCCTTGTTTTGAGCCAAACTGTAAAGTACTTTGTGTTGCTTTTTATGAATGAATTTATGAATGTGTTGCACGAATGAAAGTGTGGAGCAAGAGTCTGAAATAAAGAAATGATGGCGCACATTCACTTATGACTAGATGCCGTCTGCCTCTGCATATTATCTCAGTGAACATTTTTCCCCAAACCAGTCTCCTAGTACTTTGAACGAGCTTTTCTCTCTTCAACATACATTCCAAGCACTTATTCCACCTCTGCGCTCAGCCCCAGTCTCCGCTCTGTAATAAACGATCGCTAAAAGTGACAAAGATGACAAGAGAAAACCATTTTTAGGTCATTGTAGACTTTTAGCTTGCCCTGGGGCTGGTACACGACTGAATATACACACAATGAAATCTCTTGCTGCAAAACGGCAGAATAAAAGTGATTTGCACGCACACAGAAGTACTATTACTGCATTAAAAATAGATAAGCACATGAAGGCGCGCAAACACCCCCAAAGTATACACCGCCGCGCGCTCCCGTCTCCAACGCGTCAAAGCGCACTACAGTCGCCAAGGTAAATACGTTTTAAAAGGTTGCCGCTGAGCCGTTTGGTTTTTTCTTCTCTCTCTCTCTCTCTCCTCCCAAACCTTTTAAATCAATTTGTCAGCTCCGCCGCGTTCCACCAAAAAAGCTCCGGTGTGTTCCGCTGTAAACTGCCATCTTTAATTTCTTTGTGTGACACGTTTGGCTCCAACGCGGCGGCGACGCACCCAGAGACGGAGGTTACAGAGCGCCCGGGTTCAAAGCCCCCACGATCGGAGGCTTTCACTTCACGTCAGGGGGAAAAGAAGGAGGAACACTCGTCTAGCTCGGCTGGTAATCTGCCAGCATTTACGGCTTGTGTACTTGTTTCAGGGGTTTCGGTGGCTTTTGTCACCTCCTCCTCCTCTTCTTCCTCCTCTGCTGAGATCACCTCCATCATGGCAGGTGCGGGCGCGATCCCAGACGTGCGATCAGGTTCAAGAGTCACTAAGAACAAACAGGAAGAAGCTCTGAGAGGGAGATTACCGCAGCCCTCTCCACTCAAGAGACGGGAAGGGTTTGAGGGGACTGCTTCTCTAAAAAAAGTTGTTCAATTCAAATCAATAACAAGAGCAGTCGTCTCGGAGGACTATACAAAGTAGTCACAGAATCAAACAGTGCAAACACATAGAAGCCATTTGTAGACAGGGAGGAAAGACCAATGTCCATAACTGTTGATGAATGTCCTGGATCCTCCCTGTCCTTGGACTCTCCTGGATCGACAAAAAAAAAATCATGGGTTTAAATTTACAGTAAATGAACTTAGTCAGAGAGCTACTTACAGTTTATACAAGTAGTAGAAGTAGTAAGTAATCTTTATTTATATACCGCCTTTTCACTGCAGATCTGAGTCTCAAAGCGGTTTACAATTGTTAATTTTGGGCATTTGTCTCTCACTCCACACAGAGATGGGAGCGGGGTGCCAGTACAGGAGGCGCATGCCAGAACTATTGGACATATTTTTAGTGGTAGGGGAAACCGGAGTACCCGGAGGAAACCTACGCAGACACAGGGAGAACATGAAAACTCCACTCAGAAAGGCCCTGGTCCGACCGGGATTCAAACCCAGGACCTTCTTGCTGAGAGGCGAGAGTGCTATCCACTCTGCCACCGTGCCGCCCATACAAAAGAGAGGCAGAGAGCTAGTCCTTCTATATAATAATTACAACAAAACAATACAATACAATTTATTCTTGAATAGCCCTAAATCATAATCATCTCAGAGGACTTAACAAAACCATTGAAATCACCAAAACAGATCAGAGAATCAACAGTTAAAACACAGAAAATACACATATGAATTGGTCCATGGGGAGAAACCAATGTCCATGAATGTTGATAAATGTCCACACATGTTGTAGAATGTTAAAGTGTCCTGGATCATCACCACAGTCCTTCTAGTTGGACACTAACTGTCCTGCATCGGCAAGGAAAAAGTCTAAAACCCATTGGGAGAAAAGTGAGAAACCTCGGAGAGACCCACATATTGAGAGAGGGATCCACACGGACAGACGGGCGAATGATCCAGGACCTAAGCTACAGAACGAGAAGCTTCTACTCTGACAAACCTGGTTTTGTTTCGCTGTGCATCCAACAGAAGGATTTCATTTTCACTCTTTTTAATGCACTGTGACTATTGAACATTGGAATGCCTTGTGTGACTGCTTCTGTCTTGTTTTGTTCAGCACTTTGAGTTGTCTTGTGTATGAACTGAACTGTTTCCAAAGTGGATAGAATAGAAATAGAGGGTGACGATGGAAGAGTCCAGGCCATCAGCTGTGTTGCAGTATACTTCAGTCATCACCGTGTGGGGAGCGAATTAGAAAAACTTAGAAACTAACTTCCCAAATACACAATAAATATGTTGAAACCATTACAAAACCAGTAGTGTTGTCAGTCTATTCTCATTCTCAGTGTTTGCATTGGTAGTGATTAGAAGCTATGGCTACACAGTGCACACATGAGCTCGCATAATTACATCTACACAAAACGTCCTCATCCTCATTCTGCCCAGAGCTTCACAAACCCACAGGAAGAACCCACAACCATAACCCACATTTAAATATCGTTTTTTTTTCTCATATTTTCCCCGGAACAGTAATGACATCGTGCATCATTAGTAAACACTCGTTTGCCCGGCAGAGGCTGCAGCTCGGGGGACGGCTTGTTCCGCGGTGACCCTCTCAGCGGAGTCAACAGCTGCTTCCAGTCGGAGCTCCGGAAGACACGTTCATCCCTCACCGAGATGGCTCCAGCTAATGACCACCTTGCTACACCGCTAATTACCAGAGGTGGCGCTACAGCCCGGGCCATAGCCTGAATATCAGAGGTCTCCAAACTTTTTTCAGATTACCAGACCTGTTCAAGGGCCGACAACCCGAATTTTTTTTTGTTAAAAACAAATGTTAAAAACAAATGTCACTATAAACTAGAAACCGTTGCAATGGCTGAAGCCATTGCGATTGACTGCGGAACAGATCTAATGTGGAATTTAGCTGAAAAATCCTTGAAATCCTTGAAACTGTTAAAATACTTTAAACATCTTTGAAACTCCTGAAGTATTTGAAGCTCCTGATATCCTTTAAACTGTTATCCTTTATACTGGTTTTCATGTAAAAACCCCTATTAAGTTCCATTATACTGGTTTACATGTAAAAACCCCTATTAAGTTGCATTATACTGGTTTACATGTAAAAAACCCTATTAAGTTGCATTATACTGGTTTACATGGAAAAATCCCTATTAAGTTGCATTATACTGGTTTACATGTAAAAAACCCTATTAAGTTGCATTATACTGGTTTACATGGAAAAATCCCTATTAAGTTGCATTATACTGGTTTACATGTAAAAATCCCTATTAAGTTGCATTATACTGGTTTACATGTAAAAACCCCTATTAAGTTCCATTATACTGGTTTACATGTAAAAACCCCTATTAAGTTGCATAATACTGGTTTACATGGAAAAATCCCCATTAAGTTGCATTATACTGGTTTACATGGAAAAATCCCTATTAAGTTGCATTATACTGGTTTACATGGAAAAATCCCTATTAAGTTGCATAATACTGGTTTACATGGAAAAATCCCCATTAAGTTGCATTATACTGGTTTACATGGAAAAATCCCCATTAAGTTGCATTATACTGGTTTACATGGAAAAATCCCTATTAAGTTGCATTGTACTGGTTTACATGGAAAAAACCCTATTAAGTTGCATTATACTGGTTTACATGGAAAAAACCCTATTAAGTTGCATTATACTGGTTTACATGTAAAAACCCCTATTAAGTTGCATTATACTGGTTTACATGGAAAAAACCCCTATTAAGTTGCATTATACTGGTTTACATGAAAAAACCCTATTAAGTTGCATTATACTGGTTTACATGGAAAAATCCCTATTAAGTTGCATTATACTGGTTTACATGGAAAAATCCCTATTAGGTTGCATGATTACACTGAAGTCCTTGAAACTGCTGAAGTCCTTGAAACTGCTGAAGTCCTTGAAACTGCTGAAGTCCTTGAAACTGCTGAAGTCCTTGAAACTGCTGAAGTCCTTGAAACTGCTGAAGTCCTTGAAACTGCTGAAGTCCTTGAAACTGCTGAAGTCCTTGAAACTGCTGAAGTCCTTGAAACTGCTGAAGTCCTTGAAACTCTTGAAATCTTGAAACTGCTGAAATCCTTGAAACTGTTGAATCCTTGAAACTGTTGAATCATTGAAACTGTAGAAATGTCTGAAAGAGCTGAAGTCCTATTAAAATGCATGGGCCTATTAAAATGCATTGCAGAATTCTCAATGCAGATTTTTGTCCGATTGCGGAAAAACCGGAAATCGCTGAAGTCCCAAAAGTAATAGCAATAATCTCCCAAACATGTGGAACGTTTTGATGTATAACTTGTGGAAATTGTTGAAAATGTGAAAGCTGTGAAACGTGTCAAAAAAAATGACGGAATAAAGAAATACAAAACCAATGGTTGACTGCGGAAGGTTCCGCAGTCAATCAATAAATACTGTTGACAACTGGATTTCTAAGCTTTACAACGAGGTTCAACACGACTATATGGGTTGAGCTGAAGTTGGTTGGATGATGCTGTGAAAGTGCCTCAATGGCTACTTTGTGTCAGCAATACAAAGGGCCTTAGTTTGGACACCCCTGCTGTTATTGACATTACAGTATATGAATGCAGATGAGTTGGATTTGAACAAAAGCTATCTGAAGCCAATTTTTTTTAGTTAGGTACTCCAGCTTTAACAAAAAATCCGTTCATAAAATCCATATTCTTCCGCTTTATCCGTTGCCGAGGTCGCAAGGGCAGCTGTCTAAGCAGAGACGACCAGACTACCCTATCTCACATACACTCTACAAAATCAGAAAAATAAAACATGTATTAAAAATGAATATATAAATATAAAAGTAAAAGACAAAAAACATGGTAAAAATATGTTGAAAGTAGAAAAAAAAGTAGTAATTAAGAAGTTATTTTGAGAAAGAAATTAATAAGAATACACAAATATTATGGAGAGGGCCTCAAACTCAAACTCGCCCTGGGCCCCCAGATTACTACTTCCGCCACTGCTAATTGCAAGAATGAACTGCAAAGAGTCGTGGAATCAACGAAGGAAAAAAATGTCTCGAAACTTGTAAATCGGGAGGAGGCTGACCATGGGAAAGCTGCAAATCTTCTTTTCAAACTGCATTTTTAATTAGAGATAATCAATATTCAAAGCGTGCAAAGTTAGCCCGCTTATGGCCCATCAAAACTCATAAATACTTAATGCGTTAAAAAAAACACTCTAAAAATGTATTCCCAGAGTTTTGACGGCAACCCGGCAAATCAGAAACGATTAATTATAAATTGAACCATTAGTTTTGCGCGGTTCACAAATTGCATTCATATCCGCCGTCGGAACATGGATTTTTTCCCCGGGTTTTGCGCGAGGAATAGCTCAGAGTTGTGATTTTCATGCCGTGTCCGGTCTCGCGCCCCGAAGATTCCATCAGATCAAAGGGACTGGAATGAGTTGTGAGATATATCCAGAATGCAAGATGGCTTCCCGCATTCCAGCTTCAGAGGAACGCCGGGAAAGATCTCATTAGAGTAGGAAGGAGGAATGCCACATCAACAGCGGAACACAAGGCCGGGCTTGTTAACACTCAAACTCACAGTATCACATCACCTCCGTTTGTCGTCAATCGAGAGTTCTTTTACTGATGACTCTTCTTTATTGCTGCTTGTCCACAATGTTTTAGGTCTTACATCAGGCATGTCCAAACTCAGGCCCGGGGGCCAAATGCGGCCCTCAGTGTCATGTTATGTGGCCCTCTGCCTTGCTAACCCAAAGTGGTCTATGAGATCATAAACACAACTTCACTGTCTCATCCAGCCAACTTCAGCTCAGACAGTATAGACCTCGTTCTAAAGCTCAGTGCCTAATTCAGCTGTTATTTGTACATACAGTGCTGACACGGTTTTTGATGGTGTCACAAACTTCCGTTAAAGATGCTAATGTAGCTGGTGAGATGGTAAACATGTGTCATTCAGCCAACTTCATATAGATCATTTTAAAGCTCAGTCAAGACAGTTTTTCAGTCTGAAGTGTCGGCCCCTGAACTAGTCTGGTGAACTAAAGTGGCCCGCTTACTAAAAAGTTTGGACACCCCTGTCTTACATGAAAGAAGTGCCACAACTACGACACCGTCAAAATAAAATAAGCAACACAAAACACAATTAGAAACACTACAATAATAGGCCGTGTGCCATCGGCTAAACCAGGCGTGTCCAAACTCAGGCCCGCGGGCCAATTGCGGCCCTCTGTGTCATTTTCTGTGGCCCTTCTGCTGCTAACACAAAGTCGCCATTGAGGCACTTTGACAGTGTCATCCAACCAACTTCAGCTCCATCAATACAGTTGCGCTATACCTTGTTATAAATCTCAGAGCCTCTGGAATCCAGTCGTTCACTTATTGTAACCCATTTAAATTCCAGAATCCAGTCAATCCAGCTTAAATCCAGTTTGCCAGCCCCTGGTCAAGTCTGATGAACTAAATTGGCCCTCTTGCTAAAAAGTCTGGACACCCCTGGGCTAAACAAAGCCTAGGAATACACCTCCGAGCCAAGATTCAGGGAAATACTTTCCCATTTTAACTGAATACTGCTGTACTGCACTTTTTCAAACTTTGAAAATGGCTATACAAAAGTGGATTTGGATTTACTACCAATTAATATTTACTACCAAATAATATAGATCGCACCAGGAATCCAAACCAGAGTGGTCAGACCGGTTTCATTTTATAGCCTTCTCCGTGTTCTTATGCTTCGTAAACACACTCAATGGGAGAATCATTTTAGCTGAGAATGATGCAGACAAATCAGATCATGTTGTTCTGACTCGGCAGCCGCAGGGAACAGGGAAGATGGATGCAACCGTCCCAGAAGAGAGCGCGCTAAAGCAAAAAGCAGGCTGCTCCGCTCTGAGCCTAAAGGAAGAAGTTTAAGATATTGTTCTTTACAAAAAAGTAGCAGCAGGCATCTCTCATGTGGCTCTGTAAGTTTGTCTGCAGGAGCTTTGTTAGGGAACGCTGCAGTTGGAGATTATAAAGTAAGATTAAATGCGCTCTCGTTTTCTGCACGACACACAGAAGTACAACAGTGTCCAGCCGTGTGCGGTGTATGTGAGCAGAGGTACAAGAAGGCACAGTCACACCGCATTAGTGCAGCGAGTGGAAGACGCCTTTCGGGATCCTGTTTTCTATAAATACGTGAGCTGCAGCCTCTGCGGACTCCTCTCGCAGCTACAGCCTCGGGATAAAGCAGGAAATAAATAAAAATGAAAACACATGCCTCCAAACTGCTCCCATTACACGCTGCGCACCGTAAACAGGGAAACAATGGAGGCATTTGAGCGCGGATCCAAACGGGACGCACAGCGACGGCATCTGGGGCAAAGGCTGCAGGGCTGGGTGGGGAGGCGTGTGGCCAGGGGGGAGGGGGTCTCTCTCTAATGGGCTCGGGGAGGCCCGGCGGAGGCCCCCGGGAGGCCCCTCGCCCCTGGTCTTGCCTTGGGCGGGCCTGGCCTAGCAGCAGTCAGGTGGGCAGACAGACTGAGGAGCACTCCCTGTGTGCTCCCCCGTGCCCCCCCACCCCGCCCCCTCCTGCAGGTGTAAGGCTGTGCGAGAGGAGACAAAGACAGGTCTGCATCAGCCGCATCTGAGTGATGTCTTCATGCTGATCAATGCCGAAATATTGATTTGACATCCAGGTTTGTTCAGGAAGCAACACTCAAATGCAGAAATCAATTCAAGAGTGTTGGTCTCTTTATTGGACTGTGTATGGACTGAGCTACTGTAAATATATATTGTCAGTCTCCAGGTGAGGCTGAAGTTTGAGGCCTCCCAGTTCACTCAACAGAGATTCAGCTCCAGAATAATAATAATAATAATAATGCATTGGTCTTATATAGCGCTTTTCAGGAATTCAAAGACACCTCACATGTCATTATTCATTCACTCCATACGCGGTGGTGATAAACCACTACTGTAGCCGCAAGCTGCCCTGGGGCACACTGACAGAAGCGAGGCAACCAGTATCTGCCATCAGCCCCTCTGACCTCCACCAACCATTCACACACACCAGACCTATTTTAGGCGGGTGAAGGCGGGTGTGGGTGAAGTGTCTTGCCTAAGGACACGATAACAGCCACAGCCACCCGACTGTGGCACCTGGTGTTCCCAGAGGTCTCCCATCACAGTACTAACCAGGCCGTACCTTGCATAGCTCAAGAGGTCTGACGGAATCTGGCTTTCGCATTAAAAGTAAGGTCACATTAAAGCTTTTTTCATAAACAATACCTTTTATTTGTACCAAAAGAAACAGCGTTGAAAAAGTGTGGTTTTTATTTTATATTTTATATTTCTCCTTTAATCCGTCAACTTCACAGCTCTACACCCCCCTCCCCTTCCAGCCCTCACATCACGGTGGAGGCACACAACCTTGACACCTTGACACACACACACTCAGAAGTACTCCCCGATGCAAAAAGCCAATCAATTAACCACTTTAAATGTGGCGTTCAGGGCCATTGCAGGTTGGCCATTAGCATCGAGGCTGAATGTGGAGCAAACATTCACCAGGTTTGTTTTCTACAATCCAGAGAGAGAGAGATTCAGAACCATGTGATAGGTTCATTTATCCAGGAGTGTGATCCAATTTAAAATCAGATTCTACTGGCAGCAGAATAAATGTTTTGTCCGCTAAAGCTAGTTCACGTGTCCAGCTTCGTAATTGTGGTGCGACGTCAAAACCTAGAGCTCTATATACTGTAGTATCTTTCACAGGTAAATACGAGAACGCATTTGCGCCCTGGGACAACATATGGACGGCATAAAACCGCCCAAAACCCTCCATTTCTACGACGCAAGCGAGCGATCCACACACATCTTTACAAAGTTTATTCTCCGCGCTCTTTGTCTGTTCAAAGACTGAATCTCTTGGCGTACGTGGACCTGTGCATCTGTGAACTTTGACGCAGCTCTGTTCGGCTGGAGCCCTCTGCGCGGCTGGAGGCCTGGAGATCACGGACGACCACCGGCGGTCCCAAACTCCCCCCCTGGTCTCCATCTGACCGCCGAAGCTGTGGCGCCTC